>JAZBGW010000525.1:4914-24196 GCA_037464815.1 Mylabris variabilis | reverse complement strand
TTTATTTTTATAGGCATTAAAGAAAGATTTGGCACAATCAAGAGATGAAACAAAGGAAACTGCAATGGATAAGATCCATAGAGAGAATGTGCGTCAAGGTCGAGATAAGTATAAGACATTGCGTGAGATACGTAAAGGTAATACTAAACGTCGTGTAGATCAATTTGAGAATATGTAAGATTTTTAATTGAAGAAAAAAAAACGAGAAAAACTGACTTTCTAAATCAAACGATAAGCAAAAAATACTACTTACAACCTTACATTTACAATTTAAAACAAGAAAAAAATTACACCTTTTTACAATGCTCAATAGGAGAAAGAAAGAAAAAACAAACAAATAACAGTGATGTCTTTTTTGTTTTCTTCTTATACTTTTAATTATTATTATTATAATTCGCTAATACATGCATTTATTAATCTTATAGTTAGTTTGTTCAGTTTTTATTTTGGTATACTGTAGATGATTTTTTTTGTTATATTATAAGGCTTTATGATAGAGATCTGTTTTTTTTTTTAAATTAATTAAACAAAAAAATTATCGTATTTTTGGAGGAGAAACGCATTCCAAATAATGGTAGTTTTGTTTATTTTTATTATTTTTTCTAATTTTAGTGCCATTTTGGTTAACGGGCTATTTTCTTTATTAGTTTCTTTTTTTTGTAGTCAACAATAAAACCAATTATAAAAATGTCACAATGCTGTATATAATTGAAAATCATTTAGAATTAACTCGAATTGGTATTTAATTTAAACACGAAAAAATTGAAGAATTATTTCTTCAAATACTCAGAAGAAAGCATTGTGGTATTTTTTATGTTGCAAAGAAATAAATCCGTTTAAATTTTGTTTTTCTATTATTCATTCGCCTTATTGTCTCCTATTTTGCAATAAAAATATGAAATTTGTTTATTTTTTTCAAGATAGTTTTGAGATTTATTTTGAAAAAACTGGCCTAGTGCTTCCTTTATATTGTGTAAATATACTTAATATCAAATTGTTCACTATTATTATCATCAACTTGTCATATTTTATAGGATTAAACAAAGTTATAGTTGATAATATTGGTAGTAATGATAATTTTCACAAATTTTTCACTATAACATTAATGATAATACAAAACACTTATTATTACTACTATTGACCATGTTGCCTTTAATGATATTTACTGAGTATGTAATAATAATGAATTGTCTTTTTTTTCGTTTAATTTTATTTTAAAAAAGCATGGGGGATTGAAGAGGGTGGGTATTATGAAAAGGAGAATAGAATTTATATATTTGATAGAAAGATGGTTAATGGATTTATTTTATAATAAATAATATATACACATAAATAACACACACACACACACACATTTACAACACGAGAATCAAAATTTATACGAAAAATATCGAGCTATATTTTATATAAATAATTTTTATTGAAATATTTACCCGGATATTACTTTCTTTCTTCTTGTTCTATTTGTAAAAGAAATATATTCTCCGAATTATTATTAATTATTATTATTCTGTATAATGTTGGAAAGTAATTAATAAACATTTGAGATTTTTCTTATTTATTGGAAATAAATATTTTTATCGCCCCATCCCCACACTTCCAATTTTTTTTAAGTAACTTTGAATGTTTGATCAATAATCAACTATAGAAATGAATTGGATGAAAGGATAAAATAGAAAGCATCAATGGTCCATAAACAGATATTGGAGATTAAGAAAAAAATTCAACTTTCTGGTAAGTCTGAATTTCCAATAATTCCCCCCCGAATTTGATTTGAAATTTTGTGTAATTATAGAGGGCCAACGGAAGGCAATCTTTGAAGAATGCGAAAGTGAGAATTGTCGAAATACCGAGAGAATACAGAAATTAAAAGAAGAAATCCAAGAATTATTAGATAATTTAAAACAATCCAAATTACCAACTTATGGAAAACGTTTAGAAACAATTATTGGTGTTACTGATAATAAAACATTCGATGAAATACAGGAGATTTTACGTTTACAAATCATTGATAAAGTGAAATTATTGGATTTATTGAATTTTAAACAAAAACGGGTAATTGATAAGTAAAAACAATAATAATTATTATTAATAAAAGTGGTTTGTAGAATAAAAAATTACTTGCCAAACTAGCTGAAGAATACCAAAAGTTATCCTTGCAAACTACCAATGATAATATCGATGCTCCATTAAAAACTGTACTAACTAGACGAATATTATCACAATGAAATCTATAATGGTTTTTTTTTTTAGAAAATCTCCGATCTACAAAACAATATTCACGCTATTGAAATACAGTTCAATGAAGGCAAACAAATTAATCAACGTTATAATGAGATCCGTCATTCACTATTAGACGATTCAACAAGATTCGAAAGCAATCTTGAAACTGTAATGAAACGAATTGATCAACAACATTTACAATTAAAGAAATTATTTCAAGTAAGTAGAGCTTGAAATTTTCGAAACTTTCGCTCATTTAATTGTATTTTTGTTTTCAAAAGATTGTCGAAGAAGCAACAAAGATGCGTGCAACTGTACGAAATTGTTTATTACACGAAGAAAAACGAGCTTTAATCAATGCAAATATACGAGATAAACAAACATTGGAAGGACAACATTTAGTTAATAGTGGTCGTGAACAATTGGAATTTATGGAGAAGTTTGTGTTTCAAACACAGAAAATTACGATGAAAACAACAGCAAATCCTGAAGATAACAGTGATGTTGTTGATGAAGTTAATGATGAAATATCTGAAACAAAACAACAACAACAACAAGATGATGAATTATTTCAAATTTTCGATGAATTAAAAATAGCAACTGGTGCAACAAATATTGAAGACATCCATCAACGATTCGTTATGCAATACGATACGAATTTACGTTTATTACAATTAAGAATGAAATTAGAATTGAATAAGAAACAATTAGAAAAACAAGTGGATGTTTTAACAAATCAATTAGAACAATTTAAATATGGTGATATTAATAATAATAATGATAATCTAACAATTAGATTGGAAACTATACAAATCGAATTAAACGAACAACGTAAACGTTACGAAAATTGTAAAATTCGTATACAAAATCGTCAAGAATCCTTAGATCAGATCTATACGACAATAAGAGATTTATATTCATTTATTGATCCAAATGGGCGTATTTTTGATGGAACAACAAAATTATCAATAATTTTACAAACAATTAAAGAGAATCTAAGTGTGGCAATTCAAACGATCGATTTCTTTAAACTTGATGAGAAACTCCGTCAACAGAATGATGATTTAATAATAAATGATGAATTTGGATTATTACCAACACCTTATAATAGTTTAATGAGGAAAACTCCATTACCACAACAACAACAGAATGTATCACCGATTCCACCGCCGACAAGACAAGGCTCTGAGGATGATGATGAAGTACCATCTAGAACGTATTTGAAACGACAAGCTCAACTTGTAATCGATGCAAAATCAAGGAAAAAGAAACACAATTGAATATCTACAGTAGAGGCGCCAGAAATAGGAACATAGGAAAACATCGGTTCCGCCCATCTACAAAGTGGTCAATTCTTATGAAACTCCTACTAGCCGGCGAGCGATTTAAAAAATATTTCAAGAATTTATAGGGCGACCCTTCTAGCAAAATTAGAACCTCCTGGCTTATTTAGAAGTTGGTCAGAAAAACGATCGTTTTGGACAATATCACAATTTTCAAAAACTAGCAAAGAATGACTCGTAGACTCCCCTAACAGTGATTTTTTTCGTTTTTCTCCATTGCATTCTAGAGAAAATGAGAAACATTTCCACTTGCTCCTGAGTAAAATGGAGAAAAACGAAAAGAATCAATGTTGGGAGGTTCCTCGAGTCATTCTAAAGACGCAGTTACACAGACCATGGTTTGCCAAACCACGGAACTGGTCTGTATTTCGTTGTGGTCTGCCATTTCACAAACCAGTGTGTCGACACGGTCCATAGTGGTTCGTGTTGGTCTGTGAACTGTAGGTTCGTCAACATTATCGGAACTTTCACGGTTAGAAACGAGCGTTTTTGGCCAATTTCCAAATGAACTACGATCTTCTAACTTTACTGAAATGATGTATAGATAATCTTCTATGAATTCTTGAAATATTTTTCAAATCGCTCGCTAACTAATAAGAGTTTCATAAGAATGGATAACTTTAAAAAAAAAACACCCTATATAGATAGGCGGCACCGATGTTTCTATTTCTCTCGCCTATAGTGTATAGGGTTAAAGAAAACAAATAATTAAAGCTAAACGTTTCTATTTTAAATATAATTAGAATTACGATAAATGTTTCTGATAATAAATCTGCAAAACAAGCTATTCAAACTAATAGAAAATAATTTATGGCTGATGGAACGTTTGCTTATGATGTCGTCGTAATGATGATTTATCAGTAAATGATCGATCACAATCTCGACATTTAAATGTTTTACCAGTATGTGTAACCAAATGTCGACTTAATCCTGATGCATGACAGAAAACTTTCGGACACAATGAACAATAATGCAAATTAATATCGTGTGCATTCTCTGCCATATGTGTCCGCATATGTATCCGTAACGGTTCACGTTGTGTAAAACCTTTATTACAATGTGTACACGTGTATGGTTTCTGGCCAGAATGTGTCATCAAATGTCGATAGAGGATCTCCTTTTGGGCGAAACTCTTCTGACAGATCTCGCATTGGAATGGCCGCTCGCCTGTATGGATACGTTCATGTCGTACTAAAGCTGACCGTGTCGGGAACCATTTCTCGCACATACCACAACTGAAACCGCGTTGTTGCATATGTACGGATGCATGCCGACGTAATTGGATACGTCGTGCAAACGATTTCGGACATTGTGGACATTTGAAGATCTTCAATTCACCATCTTCATTCACTTCAGCCATTTCGCCATCATTTGTTTCCATATCATTCAATTGTGATGATTCATTTTCTTCTTCAGTCATCAATTCCATAACTATTACATTACCATCTTCGGCAATTACTTCAACTTGTGTTGGTTTACCATCATTCGAGATGAATTTCATTTGTAATTTTGATAATGGATCGAATCCGGGTTGGAGTGTTGCTAATGTTGCTTTAACAGCATCCGCAATTGCACCATAATTTTGATCTTCAACCTCTTGACTATTCTCATCAATATAAACAATATTATTATCATTCTGATGATGATGATCATCTTGATCATCATCATCTTCATCCTCGTCGTCATCATTAACTTGCCCATCGTTCACTTCCTGTTTTGTTTTCAATGTACATGCTGTTTTATTCAATAGATCCGTTTCCGGTGGTAGTGTGATATTTTCCGGATCTTCTTCCGGTTCCTGGTCTGGTTCAATATAGGCAACTTGTGTCACACCGACTAGATCCTCTTCTGTACTCATCATATCTTGACTAATTTGTACATCATCTTTAATTGATGTACCACTATCTAGATCAACAATAGATGATGATTGACTCTCTTCATTCGTACTTAGATCGACATCACTACCGATCTTCTCATGTAAACTTTTTAAATGTTGACGTAATTTCATATCGCTATTCTCGCATTTTTTACGGAAATTATACGATTTCTCCAATTGGAATTTACATGGGTGGCAGATCTTGTTCGGTAAACCGTCACCTTCAAATACCTAAAATTAAAAAAAGCTCTATAAAAGTCTATAAATTGTATTGTTTCTTGTATTTACTTCGAGTGCAACACAGGCCATAATTCGTAATGTTAACGGTATAGGTTCATCATTATTGAAAATCGGTACTAATTCATCCTCTTTAGTCATACATAAACGGCATAATTCATTTAAATCAAGGATAACATCCGGTGCTTCACCAGATTTCTTCCGGCTATAAGTTTTCATTATTTATATCGTTGTTGTGATTGATAAATCAGAAATCTTTAAATCAAAAAGGCTCACTACTTTATCACAAAACAAAACAAAAACAAACAATTGCCGATACAAAATGGCGACTGGCGACGCAATTCGTTTTTTCACACAACACAAACTACAATTTAACAGAAATCTATATAAAGTACTATTATTAGAATTATTAATAATTAATATACGAAACAATATAATCAAATTCCAACACTAATTATTAATTATAAATTCGAGAAATTCATTAAAATTTTATCAATTGATCTGCTATAGAATTTCCTGGAATATTAATTCCAGCACTTGATAACAGATAGCGTTAGTGTATTGACATTTTGACTATCTATAGCCTATGATGCAAAAAATAACTAGAAATAAAAGAGAAATTAAATTTAATCTATAAATAAATTGAAAATTATTTCAATATTCATTATTATTTACCAGTTGATTTGTTGAAATTTATTAAAAATGTTATAATTTTGCTCAATTATTTATACGGTCTACTTATAACTTACAAACTGTATTATTGGTGGAAATTGACAGAATCACCGCCAGCGCCATCTAGTATTGCTTATTTAGTTCAACTGAAATATCGTTACATAGAAAAAAAAGAGATTTAAAATACACCGAGACGATAAAACAAATAGAAATTATACGAGATTTTTGTATTAAACTCAATTGAAATAATTTAAAAATCGTTAAATTATCGATAAATTAATAAATTGAAAAATATTTAATTTGTAATTATTACGAAATTAATGAATGATAATAATTTGGCGGGCTCTATATAACACATACATACATCTAGTTAGTAGTGTATGTATGCGTGTGTGTTTTGTTAATGGCCGCAAATGTTTTAACATCTCTCAATGGACTTGAACATTGTAGAATTTAATGAGAATTTCAGGTAAGAAATTAATTACCAATTTAATTTACATTAATTATTAATTTGATTGAATCATTTATTTTAATTTTTAACGATTTAATTGAATAGATTTGAACTAATATAATGTTGTTTGTGTTTATAAAGTTTGGGGTGTGATCATTGTAGATTTATCGATAAATTGGGGGATTTTCTTGTAAAATTATCGTAATTGAAGCAATTTTAAACGTGGACTAAATATACCGATAGATATTTGTTATTAATTTTTGCGTTTTATTTGGAAATTCTAGGTGGAATTTCAATGAAAGAGAAATCGGAAAATGACGTCTACAATTGGTGTTGGTGCTGCTACACAACCATCATGTTACCTAAACAATAACACTAATATTACTATCAATAATATTAATAATAATAATACGAAAACGAATCGAAGGAATAGTATACCATTGATAAAAACAATTGACAATAACGATAAGGGCGTTAGTAAACAACAACAACGTTGTGTTGTAGTACCGGATTCAACAACAACACCACAATTCGATAAAGATATGAATGATTTTCAAATAGGCGAAGATGTTTTAGTAAAACAGAAAGATGGCCGTTATTATTTAGGTACAATTGTTCAAGTTAGTTGTTTAAGTAAAGAATGTTTAATTAAATTCGGTGATAATACGGATCGTTGGGCAAAATTTAAAACATTAACAAAATTAAATACATCCGAACAAGAGAATTTTCTATTATGTGTTATATGTAAGAAATCATCACCGAAACATCAACATGATATAAAAATATGTGATCAATGTGGACGTGGTTATCATCAATATTGTCATCAACCGAAAATAACAGAAGAATATCGAAAAGAAGGTTAAATATTAAATAAATTTTACAATTTTATTTTGTAATTTTATTAATTATAGATGCTGTTTGGTTGTGTCGTCGTTGTTTGAATACTGAATCGGAGAAATGGCGTAAAGTTGATGTTAAATTTATAAAGAATCGTAAATCAAAATCATCATCATCATCATCGAGTAGTAGTAGTTGTAGTAGTAGTAGTAGTAGTAGTGATGCTTCATTATCTACAACAACAAAAGTTTTACCATATGATGTAATAATATTTAATAATAATTGTATAATTGTTATAATTTATATTTAATTTTCTAGTTGAATTCATTAATTTGGGATGCAAATCATCGTGTCAATACTGAACATATTTATTGTTATTGTGGTGAAACTGGTGAATGGTATAAACAAATGTTACAATGCGGCCGTTGTAAACAATGGTTCCATGAGAGATGTATTGATAGTTTACAATATCCGTTATATTGTGGTGATAGGTTAGTTTTTTAATTTTTTGTTATTGAAACATACAGTGGCAACCAAAAGTATGGAAATATTTTTAATCCAACACCATAATTCAATCGATTTTAAATCAGTAAAGTACCCAATAATTCACTAGTGATTTATGAATGTCGAGCGAGTTATAAAATCACCTCCTCATTAATTTCTTTTACACCAATTGTCTCCATCCATGTGTTAAACTGATGTAATTCTTTTTCGTACTTATTTTTCGATTTTTTCGGTATTAAATTAAACATGTTGGTATTCAGTTGAAAATTGTGAGCACAATGAAAAAACAACTGAATTATTTATAAAACAACAACAATCTCCATAGCAACGAAAAATCAAGCCAACTTGATCCTAATTTTTATGACTGTTATTTCATTTTAAAATACATAAAAATATCGGAATTAATTAATTAATTAGTATTAAAAATGGTTTTATTCGGTGTTGGATAAAATATTGTACAACTATTTTTGATTTCTACTTGTTTTATTCTTGAACAAAAGTATGGAAACATTACAAAATTTTGTAAAACACAGAGTGCGTATGTCTTTTGTTTATTTTAAAATGTCAAATTCGGTTGTCATAGTGATAAATAAGCTGCAAAATGGCGAAAGTTTCGTATTTTTCTTATCGAATTAAACAAAATTATTCAATAAAAGTGGCATGAAACAATCGTTAAAAATTTAAATTTGTATCATGGAACAATATCCAAAAATGGTGAACAAGTTTTAAATACTGGAAATGTTGATTCAGTTGCTAAAACCGGACGATCTAAGAAAACAACTCTTAGAATGTACAAAAAAATTGTAAGGATGTCTAAAAAAGTGCAGGTGATATAAAAAAAAGAGTTACAAATAGATGATCCGTGCGTATCCGACATGACAATAAGATCTTTATGGTAGAGATGCGCTAAAAAAAAACTTGGAAAGCGTCATAGACTAAAATTTGCTCCAGAGCACAAGGATTGGACAATAAAATAATGGTCATTAGCAGTTTTTACTGACGAAACTAAGTTTAATCTTTTTCTGAGTGATGATATTTTGTTTTTGTTGCTGGGGTTGCTTCAGACGTGCTAGTGTGGGATCCATCGCATTAATTGACGGTATAATGAATAAAAAAAATAGCCTGTTACCATTTGAAGAAGATCATTTGCCTTTGAGATGGTGTTTCCAACAAGACAATGACCAGAAACATACTTCAAAATTGGCAAAAGTATGATTTAAGGAGAATAAAATCCGTTTAATTGGTTGGCCATCTCAATCTCCGGATTTAAATACGATAGAAAATTTATGGTATCATCTTGAGACGCAAGTTCGTAAACATCGAATCAAAAATAAAGCCCATTTATGGGAGGCTGTACAAGAAGAATGACAAAATATTGTTTTAAATTAGTTGATTCTATGAGAAATCATCTAGCTGTTAAAGCATCAAAGTATTAATCAAAACATGATATAATTTAGATTTTTAAAGTGTTCGATTAGTTGTAAGTTTGGTATAATTCTGAATGTTTCCATACGTTTGTTCGCCACTGTATGTAGAGAAGAATAATTTTATACTTTTTTTTTTAAGGTTTTATGTGTTTGTTTGTTCAATTTGTAATCATGGCAAAGAGTTTGTTAGACGTTTAGAAATGAAATGGGTCGATTTGGTACATTTGATGTTATTCAATTTAACTGCATATAATAGTAGGAAATATTATGATTTAGATACAACTATCATTCCATATATAAACGACAATTGGCATGCTTTACAATTACCACCAAAGGTAATTTTTTAAATAATAACATTATTTATTGTGTGTAATCTAATTTGTTTGTTGTTATAGATTTCAAATGTAAGTGAATCAGAACGTCGTGAAACAATTCTATCGATTTTAACCAGTAATCGTAATCGTTTTAAATGCGGCCGTGAAATAAAGAAACGTGTAACAATATGGGGTTTACGTATACGTTTACCACCACCAACACCAACAATATCATTGAATTTCAATGGGCAAGTTACTGAAGAGAAATTACGTGAACATTGGCAAGGTAATCGTCGTTTACAATTTTTATCAATTGTCCATCAGCCATCATCATCATTATTATTACACCACCACCATAAACAACAACAACAACAACAACATCGTCAACAAAATGAATACTATAATGGTAATATTAGTAATAATAATAATAATAATAAATATAAAAAATTGATACCATGTGATAATTATATGAAGAATGTTATGATGGGTGTAGCATATCAGCATAATAATAGTAATAATCCATCTGAGACAGATTCACCATGTCCAAGTCCTGAAATTGAACAACAACAACAAGATGAATATAATCACATTAATAATAATCGTTATGATAATCATCTACCAATAACTAGAGGTTGTGCTAAAAAATCTGTTCCAACAACAACAATAACAACATCAACAACAAGACGTAAACGATTATTGACAATAAATGGACGTGAACGCGTCTTAAGGAAATCAAAACAAAGATGTAATAATTCAAATGATGATAATATCAGTAATAATAATAATAATAATAACGATAGAATAATAATACAAGATGATTTGGTAACAAGAGGTGGTTATCCTACTAGATTAAGTTTAGATAATCGAAATTATCAAAAGAATGAAACACTGCCATTAACACCACCAACATCAGTATCAGCACCATCAACACCACCTGCATTAAGTTCAACAACAACAACAACAACATTATTATCGGATATTAGTAATGATTTTGGTGAGAATTCAAATAGTTTAGATAAGAATTTAAATAATAATAATAACAATATACCGTATGATACATCAGGTGATGAGACATCATCAAAAAGTACATTAGATTTAATTATACCACCACCAAAAGATTTCGAAGGTAAAAATAATCCTTTTTTAACATTGTTAAAATGTAATAATGAACAATTGAAATCAACATCAATAAAGAAAAATCGAAATCAAAAACAACAACAACAACCATCATTACCATTACCATTAACAGCTGTGATACCTGGTAAACCATTAATGCGACCAACAAAACGACAACTTAGCGAAAAAGATATATTTATTGGACCGAATGGTGAAGTGAAACGTAAACGTTTACGTAGAAATCGTACAAATTATTTAACTAATAATAATAATAATGTTGGACAGACTGCTAGTAAAACAGCAACTGTATTGCCAGTAAAACCGGATGCAAAAGAATGGAAACAATTAACAACAACAACAAATAATGATAATAATGTTGATTATAGTTTTAATGGGCGTAAATTACGCCAACGACCTGATAAAATACAAATTGACAAAGATAATACTACAAAAATCAATCAAACTAACACTGTTAATAATAATAATAATAATACGAATAATAGTGGTAATAATTTAAAAGATGATATAAATATTGTCGATTTAAAGAGTTCGGTTAATATTTATTTTGGTGCTGCAAATCGTATAGCTGCCGGTGAGAAATTTACAATAAAAGCAAAACGTATCGGACCATCTGGTAAATTGGAATTTTTAATTGAATGGGATGGTGGTACTAATAATAGTATGACATGATTTAATTACAACAATTTTAATAATAATAATAATAGAGAAGGAACAGTATGTTCTCTTCTTTTAATTCTATTTTATTTTCAATTTAATTTAATTTAGTGTTGTATTTTATTTTATAATAATTTTAATTATTTATTATAAAAATTATTATTGATTTTTGACTGCATAAAGTGATGTTAAAATTGTATACCAAAATATGGATTGGATAAAATTGATGGAAAGAAAAATGTTCATTGTACTTATTTTGATTGATTGATTGATGGAAAACGTGCAAAATTACTTTCGGAACGACCAAAGATTTTATTTTAAATTTTGGCATACTCTAATTTATTTTATAACAAGTTTAAAAAAGAACTGTAGATAAGTATAAATGGTGATGATGATGTTTTACACAATGTGTAGCGATTTTTTCTGTTGGATGCCCTGGAATTTACTGCCAAAATAAAAATCTAATGAGTCACTGCCAATTATTATTTTTAACTCGTAATAGTATTGCATAAAGAAAACAATATGTATAATTTTCATCTTAGCAATTGTCTCCCATTTTTAATTAATTAATTAGTTTTGTTTAGTTAAAAATAATTAGCGCCTAATTTCTGTCTGTTATCAATTGTAATTCGTTCTTATTCTAAGTTCTAGTCTAGTTAGCGGCATTCACATTGACCACAATTGCCTTTATTATTATTAAATTTTGTTCTTTTTTAAAAATTGTATCGAGAAAGGATTATCATAATTTACAAGAGAATCTCAATGGATGAAAACAACACAAAAAAAAGAGACTGAAGCCTGTAAATATAATTGTAAATCATTGATTTCTTTTATCAAAAAAAATTGTGCTCGATAATAGGCAACAACAATAAATAACGATAATGTCATTGTATCAATGTAAATAATTGTAAAATTACAATTACAATTTTGATAATTACTGTATTTCAAAGAAAATTGAAAACTTGTTGGCACTGTTTTAAATAAGAAGAGATAAGAAAAAAACAGCACCAACATTGTAATTTGTATAATTTTGTTAATTTCTAGCAAAAATAAAAACGAAAAGAAAATCATCAAATAAATAAAAGTAATTGTAAATAAATTCTGATATAATTACCTTCATTCGTTTCTTGGACAAAATAATTGAAAGGTACGATTATTGAATTTTGATAATCAACATTTCCTACTTGTATTTTTATTCAAATTGACAAGCATATGAAGTACAATCAATAATATTCACAAAAAATAAAGTTTAAAAACATACAGGGTGTCTCATCTCGCTTGGTGCCCCTTAGCGTTTTCTTTATTGTTTATGAAAATATCAAAACTAGCTCTCGAGATGTTGCAGGGTAACATCCAAAGAATATTTAACGTAGCAAGTTGGAGAAGGTGAGAAATCTAAATTCTTTTCTGAAATTTTCACTAAATTGATTTGTAGACCACCTTGTTAGAATGTTCTGAGAAGCCTGCATATGATCCTAATATTTTTATTTCTTAATTATTTTACAGTTTTTTAAAAAAGTGGTAGGAAAATCCGTATCAAGGTAGGTCGTCTATTGCTTTGCGTTTTACTCTCTTTTACAAGGAATTATTTAATGTTTACTATTTGTGTTTGTTTACAAAATATTTCCTTTCATCAATTTGAAATCGTTTATAATTGGAATTGTTGTCTTTTTGTCGTTAGAGATAAATTTATTCAATACTTTAATGAAAAATATAATACAAATGATCAAAATTTCAAGTTCATAAAAAAACCGGAGCTTCGAACTGTTATTTTTTTATTCCGGTTTTCGTTCAGGTTCAATTGAAAAAAATATCAGTTCGGTTCCGGTTTTCGTTCCTGCAAAAATAACGGTTTTTGGTTTTCAGTTCAGTTCCAAATGATTAATTTACGGGAAAGGAAAAAAAGGAGATAAAAAGAAAGAAAGAGGGAGAAAATGATCGTGTTAAGTGGTATGCATGAACCGAAAAAAACCGGTTTCAGTTTCCGGTTCAGCTCCAGATTTCGTTCCGATCAAAATTCCGTTTTTTTCTGGTTTTCGGTTTTTGGTTCAGTTCCGGTTCGATGCCTTGAAAAAGACATTTTATAAACAAATACAGCACACTTACTATCGACTCAACAGATGTGATTACCAGACAAATAGTAACCATTAAATAATTCCTTGTAAAAGAGAGTAAAACGCAAAGCAATAGACGACCTCAATGGGGATTTTTCTACCACTTTTTTTTTAAACTAAAATAATTAAGAAATGAAAATGTCATGATCATATACAGGCTTCTCAGAACATCCTAAGAGAGTGGTCTACAAAACAAGTGAAAATTTCAAAAAAGAATTAGATTTCTCACCTGCTCCCTAGCTTGCTACGTCCGTGTTCTCATTACTTAAATATTCATTGAATGTTACCCTGCAACACCTCGAGCGCTAGTTTTGTTATTTCCATAAACAATCAAAAAACTCTAGGGATACCGAGCGAGATGACTCCCTGTATAATACTCATAAAATCCACCACACCATTACCATTAAATTGTCAAATTGCAATCTTTGATTCCAATAATTATCTGGAAGAAGCTAATTTTTTACAATTTATCGAATTTTAACAAAAAAATCGAAATTACAACTAAAATAGTAATAATAATAATAATAATAATAGGAGAAAATACGCCTGAATCGATAAGTAGTAAATTGAACAGAAAACAAAAATGATAACAGAGATTGTAGTCAATTAATTAATAATTAACATAATATTGCACGTTTTGTTGCTGACAAAAAAATTTGAATTAACACGAATTTTTAAGTAAAAATTGTACACGGTGTCCCGTAAGTCACGCATTTCATCCTAATGGGCAGATAGGGGATGAAATTTCAAGACGAAAAACCCTATATAATTAGTAATTAATTAAACTAAATAGCCAATCAGACTCTTTCGTTCTCTCTTTTTATCGTTATAGCGGGCCCTTGATTGGCTATTTAATTTAATTAATAACTAATTACCTGTGCGTCAGATTAAAAAATGGTAAAGGACTTCTCGCCTTAGAATCCCATCCTCTATCTGCTCTTCAAGAGGAATACGGGACTTACGGGACATCCTGTATATGTAGTATACATTATAGGTACAATTCATCCAGTATACATTTGTTGTCTGTTTTTTTCTCGAATAATTTTTACGGTGATAATTCTTGGGCATGCATTGGATCATAACCACAACTGCTGGCATCATAAGCCGAACTTTGATCATACGCCGATCCCATTGAATAGCCCATGGAATCCTGTGGTGGAGCTGGTGACATCATTGGTGTTGGTGTACCACTATACGGTGATGCACCGGCTGCTTTCTTTGCCGCATACAAATTCGCCTCCTCTTGTGCCTTACCAATATTCTTTTTATAACGTATACGTTTATTACCAAACCAATTCGATACTTGACTAACAGTTATACCACATTTTCTAGCCAATTCCTCTTTAGCTTCTTCACTTGGATATGGATTCGAGAGATGTGAATAGAAGTATTCATTTAAAATTTCCGATGCTTGTTTACTGAAATTGCGACGTTTACGTCTTGCATCTAAGAAACGTGAACGTAATATCATAACAGCTTCACATGTTGATTGTTTCAATTGCATTTGTATTGAACTGAATTTCTTATGTATAATCTGTACCATACGTTCGATTTCTTTCGGTGTTATTGGTCGTGTACGTGATTGTTCACGTAATAAATTCATTACATGCGTTGTAAATTCATTGCATGCCTGTTCGTATTTCTCTAATTCTTGATGGTAAATTTGACGGATCTGTGCCAATTTGGCACGATAATCTGAATGTTCGATAGCATTGTCCGGTTGGCCGGCTTGTGCCGCTGCTGAACCGGATGCTGCAGCACCAGCACCACCACCCTTCTCTGGCCCTAGAAAACCTTAAATTAAGTAAAACATTTCTTAAATTAATTTAATGTTCTTATAAATTAATTTAGATACCTGCTACACCTTCAGCAATCAGCATATTATCTAAGCGCATCAATTGCGGATCAGGTGGTTCCTCCTCTTGTGTATTCCTTAATGATAATACAGTTTTCTCTTTAATTTCACATAAAACAGAGAATAATGCCGGTTTCATACGATGACAATTCAATGTATGTTTCCTAGCTTGTGCTTCATCTAAACTTTGATCGGTTATATTCATTATTTGTTGTAATATTTCACCAATGTCCTGTTTACGTGGCTCATTCTCACCGCCACCAGATTGACCCTCACCCTGGGGATTCATACCGTAGGGCTGTGGCGGCATCAGACCACTACCACTATGTGCCATCATCCTTGCTGGATCATCCATTGTTCAATTTATTATTAAGTTATTATAATTTTTAAATCAACACCACACACACATATATATGCACAATTAACACTAATTTAATAGAAAATTAATTTAATTTTCAGGAAAAATTATTATTTTTACACATAAACAAAGCCACAAAGACGTGTTTACAATCACAAGAGATAAGAAATGATCGTACGCATGCGCGCAAGAAATTTTATAGATTTCCTCTTCAATTGTTCATTTTTCTAAAATAACCACACTAACTATATCTAACCAATAAGTGACGTCACATCATTATTAAAAATAAAAAAATTACAATTATTTATATAAAAATTGCAAAATTATTAACACAATACAATAATATTATTATTATTAAAAATAATATAAATATTCGGAACGAAAACACAACAAATATAATTTCAACGTAACCACTATTATTAATGGTGACTATTTAGAATGAATACCAACAGTTGGTGATCAAAATCATTAGTTGTAATGCTCTTAAAATAGGATAGATGCCGTAATCATCGTTATGTAACCAAACTTCTATTGAAAAATTTTATAGGTTATCTGTATTGAATTCAAAGAGTCGCAATTTTATCAAAATTTTCAACAATATAAAAATTTATTAAAATTCTAATTTAAATAAATACAGATTGAATCGTAAGTAATGAATACCAACAGTTGGCGATCAAAATCACTAGTTGTAATACTCTTAAAATACGATAGATGCCGTAATCATAGTTATATAACCAAACTTTAATTGGAAAATTTTATAGGTTATTTGTGTTGGATTTAAAGTGTCGCAATTTTATCAAAATTTTCAACAATATAAAAATTTATTAAAATTGTAAATAATGTTTGGAGAATTATAAATTTTTTTAATTTGAGAATATCTAAATTGAAATGGCCACAAAATCAGTAGCAACAGCTACAGTAAGAGCTATAGCAAGACGTAAAGTGATCCCAAATCGTGCTGCTCTAATTTTAGTTAGTATTAATCCAATTATTTCTTAATTATTATTAATTAATTAAAACATTTCTAGACACCTGCTGCAGTAGATCGTGTTAAACAATTACTTAAAGATAAATCAGATTATGTGAGTATATTTATGATATTAAAAATGAATTAAAATTGATTAAATCAATTTAGCAGATTGGTTTACGGATTGGTGTTAAACAACGCGGTTGTAATGGTCTATCATACACTTTAGATTATACAAAAACCAAAGATAAAATGGATGAGGAAGTTGTACAAGATGGTGTACGGATATTTATTGATAAAAAAGCACAATTAACACTACTAGGAACTGAAATGGATTATGTACAGAATAAATTAAAATCGGAATTCATTTTCAACAATCCGAATATTAAAGGAACTTGTGGCTGTGGTGAATCGTTTAATGTTTAAAAAAAAAACAACTTTAAACATGAATCAATTCGTTTAGTCTGAATATTGTTAAAAATATAGATTAAATTAGAAAGAATCTATAAAAGTTTCGGTTGTAATTTCAATGTTGAAATATCTAGAATATTATTGTTTGAATTACGATCACCACCTAATAGATTATATTTTTTCATATATTCAAGTGTAGCGATTGAAAATTCATTATTTTTCACGTCATCATTACGACATAATCGTCTCGGTTTTAACGGTGATTTCGTTTGATTTAATTTAAAATCAACTAATTGCTCATCAGGTAGATATTTCATCAATAATTGTTTAACAGCAAAACTAATTTCGGATGGTTTATAACGTAATTTACGATGATCGTTCGTGTTCGTTACACCAACATCGTTCAAGTAACGTATTGTCGCCTCTTTTACATCTTGTACTGTTGTTTTTCTATCACCGTATCGTTGATTATTACGCACATTATCTAACATTTTATTAACTTGATCCATTATATTTTCATATAAAGTTACACCAATCTCTTCCTCAAATTCGCTACTATCATCACTTTTATAATCTTGTATATCTTCCATATCGATTCGTATACTTGGCGTAGGACTTGGACAAGTTTCGTCGCGTATATCAATCGATTGTTGTAGATTCAAACATAAATCATCTTGACCTCTAGTTATGTTATCATTTGATGATTCGATAATTTCATGAATTGTCGGTTCGTGATTTTGGAATTTTTGTAATTTCTGTGGCCGAAAGGATACTTCAAAACTTGTTGCTTTCAAATCTATCGACAATTTCTTCGATTGTTGTTGTTGATTTATTGTTGTATTGTTATGTTGTAAACAATTCTGTAAATTGAATAATTGTTGTTGTAACGACATTATTTGTTGGTTTTGTTGTTTAATTATTTCCAATAGATCTTTAATTGTTGGTTGTTGTTCTTGTTGTTGTGGATTACAATGTTCTAAATTATTGTTGGTTTCCAATAAACAACTTATAGATTTATCAACTTTTTTCGATATTTGTTGTGTTGATCTAGTTTCTAATTCTTTGTGATGATTATATAAAGTTTTCGTTGTTGGAAATTTCGTTTTAAATTCGCGAAAATTCCTACCAAAATCTATACTTTCATCTACAAGTTTCGTATTATCAGAAATAATTTCAGGTTTTTTTATCAAGTTTGGTTCTAATAAACTTGAATCTAGATCACGATTCGGTATATTCGCCATATAGATATGCTTGAATGTTTTCCCATTTAAATTGAAATCTCTTTTCGTTAATTCAACTTGTCGATTTTCTTTATTATTATTATTATTATAATGTTCAGCAATCATCGGTGTAGGTTTGTTTGTTGTTAACGATCCATGGAAATGAACTCGTTTCGATTGTGGAGAATTTTTATGGAGAATCTCATTGTTTTGTTTCAATATTGTATCGATAGTGTTCAATGGTGGTTTCTCGTTGGAAATTATGGAAATCTCTGGTACAGGCAATGATTTAACGAGATTAATCTACAATAAAACAATTTTGTTAGAGGTTTTTCTAATCAATTCTATTAAATGAATTATACTTTTTCGAATCTTGGTGGTGTTGGAGGTCGACGTGGAGCATCATAAAATGAATCCATTATAATTAGGTTTTCTTGATATTTATTGAGAAAAATCTAAATTTTTGATATAAAATAACACAATACTGTTAAAAACTTTCAAAATTGTAACTGTCAACTTTGACAAGCAGTGCAGCCAAAATACAAAATCGAAAAACCGTTGAAGAATATCGCCAACGATATTATACTTAACAAGGATAGCTAAATCACGCACAGATAGCATATTCAACGTTGCCACTTTTAAAACATTTCTCCAAACATAAGTCGCATTATCATAATATGAA
>JAZBGW010000524.1:5179-24221 GCA_037464815.1 Mylabris variabilis | reverse complement strand
GGTTGGTTACTACAGTAGAGATCAGTATATGAGAATTAACGCGTATCAATGTAGATCTTACATCATCAAATACGGAAAATCCGTTTAATCTCAATGTTCTCAGGGAAATAAATTAGTTTTTCCGACAAAAATATGATCTTTAGGCAACTCTGTTACTGACTTTTTTTTCAATAGATAAATAGAACAAATGAGCTTTCTCAAAATTTTCCAAAATTGGATTTTCCACCGGCGTCAGGTTTCCCTCACATAAATAAGCGTTCGAACAAGCAATCATCCGCTTGTACATCTTTAAAACTGTGCAAAAAAATACTGCTTAAGTGTGCCCGTTTTTATTAAAACTCCGGAAAAGTAACAAGTCGATCGGAAAATTTCTTGGATATTTGGAAAGCCCTTTAAGTTTGTTATATATAATTAAACTTTCATTAAAAAATAAACAACGTAAGCTGAGCTGTGGGGGAAATTGTAAAAAAACATACCTCTAAACAATTGCCTGTAAATCAGAATTTCCTCAAAATTTTCCAAAACAGAATTATCCTTCTCCTGCACCTTGAAACACTCTTTCCATAAAGCTATCGCGCGTTTCTACATTTTACAAAACAAGCCAAAAATCGTGTATCAAACATTCCCCATTTTCATAAAAAGTAGCGTTTCGCAGCCTTAAAATATCAATAAAATTTAATATTAATTTTTGATTATATTATTTAAAGGGGTGGTAATCCAAATACTGAATTATGCCATGTTTACTACGCACCACTTAATTTCCGTGATATAATGTTGGCAACTGGAAAATTACCACCAGATGCCTTACCTGGCGATTTAGCTGGCCAAGATTGTATATTAGGTTTAGAATTTTCTGGACGTGATACAAAAGGACGACGTGTTATGGGTATGTTAGCAGCACGTGGTTTAGCAACAACAGTTTTAGCCGATCCTGGTTTCTTATGGGAAGTACCGGAAAAATGGAGTTTAGAAGAAGCTGCAACAATACCAGTTGTTTATGGTACTAGTTATTATGCATTAGTTGTACGTGGTAATATGAAACCAGGTGAATCTGTACTTATTCATGCTGGTACTGGTGGTGTTGGTCAAGCATCAATTTCAATTGCATTATCTATGGGCTGTAAAGTATTCACAACAGTTAGTAGTCAAATCAAGAGAGATTTCTTAAAAAAGAGATTCCCACAATTAACTGATGATTGTATTGGTAATTCACGTGATACTAGTTTTGAACAACTAGTCTTGACACAAACTAAAGGACGTGGTGTTGATTTAGTTTTGAATTCATTGGCTGCTCATCAATTACAAGCATCTGTACGTTGTTTAGCAGTCGGTGGTCGATTCTTAGAAATTGGCAAAGTTGACTTATCAAACAATTCACCACTTGGAATGAGTATATTTTTGAAAAACACCACCTTCCACGGTATTCTATTGGATGCCTTATTTGACAGTAGTGCACCAGAAAAGAACGAAATTACAAGATTAGTTAATGAAGGTATTAAATCAGGTGCCGTTCAACCATTACCTAGTACTGTTTTCAATGAGAATCAAGTAGAACAAGCATTCCGTTTTATGGCATCTGGTAAACATATTGGTAAAGTTTTATTGAAGATTCGCGATGAAGAGAATCGTAAAGCACAACGTCCAAAAATGAAGACTGTCACTGCCATTCCACGCACCTATATGGATCCAGATAAGAGTTATGTCTTAGTTGGTGGTTTAGGTGGTTTCGGTTTAGAATTAGCTAATTGGATGATAACACGTGGTGCTAGAAAGATTGTTTTAACATCGAGAAGCGGAATCAAAACTGGATATCAATCATTATGTGTAAGAAGATGGAGAGAGATGGGTGTTGATATTTTAGTTTCAACTGCTGATGCCACTACACAACGGGGCGCTCAACGTTTGTTAGAAGAAGCCAATAGTTTAGCACCTGTTGGTGGTATTTTTAATTTAGCTGCAGTTCTATGTGATGCTATGATGGAAAATCAAACTGAAGCTGATTTCATGACTGTATGTAAACCAAAAGTAGATGGTTGTAAACAATTAGATGCTGTTTCACGTAATTTGGCTCCACATTTAGATTACTTTGTCACTTTCTCATCAGTATCTTGTGGCAGAGGTAATGCTTCACAAGCCAATTACGGTTTAGCCAATTCAGCAATGGAACGTATTTGTGAAACAAGACAAGAAGCCGGTCTACCAGGTACAGCTATTCAATGGGGAGCAATCGGTGATGTTGGTTTAATTTTAGAAACAATGGGCGGCAATGATACTGAGGTTGGTGGTACTTTACCACAAAGAATGTCATCATGTTTAGCAACAATGGATTTATTTATGCAACAACCGAATCCTGTTGTTGCTAGTATGGTATTAGCTGAAAAACATAAGAGTAGTATTGGTGCAAATCAAGTTAGTTTAGTTGATGCTGTTGCAAATATTTTGGGTATTAAAGATTCATCCGGTGTTAGTGGTGCAGCTACATTAGCTGATTTAGGAATGGATTCATTAATGGGTGCTGAAATCAAACAAACATTAGAACGTAATTATGATTTAGTATTAAGTGCACAAGAGATTCGGGCTTTAACATTTGGACGATTAGTTGAATTAAGTAGTGGTTCAATAACAACAGAAACAACACCACAACAAACACCAGCAATAACAACAACAACAACAACACCAATAACAACTATTAAAGATAATCAAGTTGAATTTGTTAAAACTGGTGAACTTATGCCAGCAAATTCAATTATTAAAATGAAAAGTAAATCAAATGATAATAAAAAACTACCAGTATTCGTTTTACATCCAATTGAAGGTGTTGTCACAGCATTAGAATCATTAGCTAATAGTATTCAAGCACCTGTTTATGGTTTACAATGTACAACAAATGCACCATTAAATAGTATAAGTGATTTAGCCAATTATTATAATAATGAAATTAAAACGATACAACCAAAAGGACCGTATACATTAGTTGGTTATTCATTTGGTGCTACAGTAGCTTTCGAAATGGGTTGTCAATTGGAAAGTAAAGGTGAACATGTTAAATTATTATTGATTGATGGATCACCATCATATGTTGCTACACATACTGGTAAAGCACGGAATACGAAATATACAAGTATTCGTGGAAATACAGCAGCTGAACAAAGTGAGGCTCTTGTGTATTTCGCATTACAATTCAAAGAACTTGACCAACAAAAGGTAAATAAATATAGTAGATTAAAAAACGAGTTTCAAAAGTTGACAATTCCTGCACGAGGCCAAGTTTAAAAAACGAGCGCGCTAGCGTGAGGAATTGACTTTTGAAATGAGTTTCTTATACTATTTTTTCTATTTTGCACCCTTGAAATTTAGGGAATTTTGTGAGAGTTTTGAGAGTTGATACTAACTAGCGCGACATTTTAAAATTGTTCAATTGTTTTGTCTTCTAAACTTTCTCGAAAGATTTACATTTAAATTCAGAAACCACCACAAATGTGAGTGGCAATAATAAATTAAATTAAAATTTTGCATCAACAAATAACGTACCTGGGATTACAATAAATACGTCTCATGTAGTCGTGAACATTTACAATAATTGTTCATTTAACGAGAATAAATAAATAAATAAAAACACAAAATAATTTGGGTTATATTGTCAATGTTGACGTTTGTTTAGCGTAACATCAGTCGCATTGAATATGAAAGACGCATGCACAAGCTGCCAACCTTAAGAAAATAAATTATACTATTAAAATACCCAAGAGGAGTGCGTTAACAGGTATTAAAGCACTCCTTTCAATAACTTAACAACGCTATTATAGACGCAAAATAGAAAAAATACCCTACCTAATTATAAATATTGAATATTAATAATTTTTACCTTTTTTCAGACTGTTGCAGAGCTATTATCATTGAAAACATGGGAGGAACGAGTGGTACGTACAACACAAATGATTTCAGACAGTACACCATTCCCTAAAGAACAATTAGCTGCAGCAGCTATTAGTTTCTATCAAAAATTAGTAGCCGCTGATCAATATAAACCAACAACACAATTTAAAGGACCAGTTACATTGATAAAAGCTATGGATAACTATGTACAATTGAATGAAGATTATGGTTTATCTGAAGTTTGTAAAGGCAAAGTATCAGTACAGAGTGTTGAAGGTAATCATCGATCGATTTTAGTTGGTAAAACTGTTGAAAAGATTGCAAACGTTTTACATAATCATGTCATGTAATAAACGTATTTTTTCTCATTTTATAATTGTACATTCCATTAGAAATATGACACTATATTTTTTGTAATTTTTGGTTACACATAATTACTTCACCTCTCTATTGTTATTTTATGTAAATATTAGTTAGTATTCGTTTTATGTATGCTAAAGGTACGTAAAATGTAATTTATTTTTGTTGTTTTTTTGTTTAATTACAAACAAGTTAGTTTAATTTATTTTCGACTATTTCGGGCTTTTATTTTTGTAATTTTGGGATAGAACCAAAGATTAATTATATTCAAATAACGACTATTTATATATATTTTAAGAAAGAAAATAAATATTCTCACAAATTTGATTTAATAACATCAACAATATTTGTTGCTTGATATTGTCGATATCATTATAATCAATATATGGAAGAAGAAAAAAACTGTAAATATTTTCTTTGAATAATAAATTAATAATAACAATAACAGGAATTTTTACATTTTCTTCAAGAATCTATTGCCTAATAATTGGATCACTAATAGCTTTACTTTGATCACAAGTAAATGATACAGTGATAGCATAACGATTACCATTACGGACCTTTTCAACGAAATGCGGATTCTCCGCCCCTGACGTGAACATTAATACTCTACCTTTTCTCGGTTCGACTGTTACATTTTTTCTAGGTGCCTCTATGTTGTCAACGAATATGAAACGACCACCTTGAAAATCGACATCATAATCACTCAAATATAACAATGACGTGTAATGGAAAGATTCGTAAGTCTCCTGAAAATCATTAATCGAGAATATAATTTTTCCAACATGTGATGTAAGAATTAATACTTTATCGATATGAATATGCCAATATTCATCATGTGCAGTTTTTGCTTCAATATTTGTTAATTTTGAGAAAAATGTCGGATGTGTTAAATGCAAACTATTCACATCTAAACCGAAATTATCAGCGATAGCATGTTGGATTTTATTCTTTACGATTTTATAGACTGTTAAATCTGAATTGGTGATGAATTTCTGTGATGTATCCAACGAGTAAACATTAACAAACTTCTCTTTGAATGATAAAGCACCAGAATGGAGATCTAATATTGAGGCGCCACCACTAGAGCCTCCTAAGCTTATACCTAAAAAATATATTCTTTTAAAATACTATAATCGAATAGATTGGATAATTCAACCTTTTTTAGCAACATTCAATAACGTTTCAACTTCACTGATTGTTACCAGTTTATCAGTAACGAATCGACCGCATTTCATCGGTGTACATCCGGGAAATTCGCGGATTTCATCCAAATAATGACCATCACATTCGACAGTTTGTCCACGTATCGGTAATAATTCTTTTTGTTTTGCCAATGATGTCTCTTTGCCATCTTTAGATGTGTACCAAACGTAGATAAGAACGCCTAAGATGAGTACAGCACGACTCCAAATACGTTGTTGTGAGATCCGTGGCATAGGCCCAAATCGTCTACAATTACATACAAATTGATAAATTTCTCTATTATAATTTTGAATTGATAGATAATGCGATAATTACGGGCTTTTAGGTACATCTGCATCTTCTTTCGGTGGTTTTTCTGGTTGTTTATTATTGTTTGAATTTTGATCCTTTCGTTTTGTTAATTTAGATGTTCCAGTCATTCTTGATCAATTTTTACCAATTCTTCTTTAAATTACTGTCTCATTTTAGTTAAAATTTCCAACAACTCCCGCAATTAACACCTACAGACTACCTGTAATTTACGATGACATAACCTAACTTTTTCATGTCGAATTTCAATAAACAACCAATAGAAAATAAATTATTAATAGATAAAAAACGAAATTAATTAAATTTTATTTTCTATGACAAATTATGAACAATAATATTGAGCGAATTAAATAAATCAATATTGATTCTTTCGTAAATTACGGTTAAAGATAGGACTGACTCTCCACATTGCTGCGTTTATCAAATTTCCGTAAATTTAAGAATAAAGTATCACAATATGTGATTCGCCACCAATCAATGATTAATCAAACTATAAATGATACTGACGTCATACAACGAGAATTATTGAAAATAACCGTTTATTTTAAAACAATTCTACAAAAGAGAATCTAAATACATTTCCCATTGTCGATAATTTTAATTCGGAACTTTTACAAACTTACAAAACATCAATTTTTTGAACATAAAAAATAAAACAGTAATTATGACAATTATAAGTAATCCTACGTAATTATTCTACTCGACGTTTCTTCACCAACTGCCCCAACTGTAAGCAATATGGGATATAAAAAAAAAGAATCAGTAACAGCAAGTTTAAAACTTACCAAATCTGATATTGCTGGTAGATTATTGGTTTGATCACCAGCACCTGTATTCGTCGTATTTTCTTGTGGTGCTGAACTTTTTCCACTATTCTTAATGTTGCGATGTTGTGGAAAAGTCGGCATTAATTTCGGATCACAAGCTAAAAAATCATCAATTTCCTTTTTTAATATTCCAATTTAAAGTAGAAAATATAATTACGTAATGGTGCCTCTTTAAAATAACTACTCTGTAAACATTCTTCAGCAGTAGCTCGTTTCTTTGGATCATACATGAACAAGAAGTTTAATAAACGTAAACCAGCTGCAGAAAGCCAAGGGAAACGCTGCTTCAAATTATTGTAAGGTTGTTGTTTCAATGAATAATTCTCTAAAGCTGGTAGCTGACTGAAACCCGGCCAAATTGCATCAGATGGTGTTCCTTAATTATAATTTCCTCTCAAGTTTAACTATTTAATGTATAAATTATTAGAAAAAGTAATACCGAGTAAATCGACAATCAGTTCGAGCTGTTGAATCTCCGATCGGCCAGGCAATAACGGTTTATGTCCCAAGAGTTCACCAAGAATACAACCAGCTGCCCACATATCAACACTTGTAGTTTGTGTTGGAGCTTGTAATAGTAATTCTGGTGCTCGATACCATAATGTTACAACCTGTGGTGTCATTGGTCTCAAAGGAACACCAAACCATCGAGCCAGACCGAAATCAGCTAAATTATCAATAAAATTCAAGATTATACCACGTTGCTGCTGTAAATGTACCCAATTCGTATGAAACTCCTATTAGTTGGCGGACGATTTGAATCATATTTTAAGGATTTTTAGGAAGGTCCCCAGTGTACATTTTAGCAAAAGCAGAACCCCCTAGGTCACTGAAAAATGGGTGCAGCAAGGTCCATGAGTCTTGTGCACACATCAAAAGTGTTAAAATACTGTAATACGTTTGTAACATTTAGATTTTTGAAATTTGTCCTCTACGTAACGAAAAAAATTGAAAAGTTACAAGCCGAGATTGACAGTAAAACGCAAAAGTCGCTCACCTCCCTGTGTCGGTCATTATTCTCATGAACCAGTGCTTCTCAACCCCTGACACAGAGACCGATATTGGTCCACAGAAGAATTTTACACGCTCAAAATAAACATTTTCTCACCAAAAACACAATAAATTGTTTTTTTTTTTTTGTAAAAATTATTGGTCCTTAACGGTCTGGCACGAAATGTACATGTCGACAGTAAGAAGAAACGTTTGAACATCACTAGACAATACTGTTAATATCTATTCAGTTTGTTTAAGCAAAAAACACTTATAAATACGAGACTCCAATGTAAACAAATGCCTACGCATAATTTATTATCTGTTTCTTTTTTATATTAAAGGAGAGAAATGAAAAAACAACAACAAAAGAATGACGAATTCGATCTCGATATGTTCTAAAGAACGAAAATTGCATCTATTAAAAGTCGCAACAATTAAAGACAATTCTAGAACATTCAAGCCGGTTGTAAACAGAAACAGAAATTATTGAACTCCTCTTTTTTATTATTTTTCAAATCTATGAGGTTATCTGGATTTTACAATTTTCTCCGATTCGTTACCTTTTATTGAAATTAATAGAAATCGCCTACATTTATTTGTTTATAAGTATCCAATGTCAATTATGTTTTTCTTAAATAAACAAATCCGATAACAGATCTCGGATAAAAATAGCACAGCTGAAGCGGCGTATAACTAGTGCATTTCAATTTTTTACACGATCGATATTCGCAAAAAATGATTCTCAATTTTTTCAGAGTACTATGACAGAAAAGAAACTATTTTACGAGGATCCTTGAGTAATTTCAAGTCATTTTACGTGTATAGCTGAGTGGTGCAAATTTCGACATATCCGGAAAAAAGTCGTTTTTTCAACAACTTGCAAATGAGCTATGCGGTCTTACTTTTACTGAAATGTTCTCTGGGGACTCCCCTACAAATCCTTAAAGAATTATTCGAATCGCCCACCAACTAATAGGAGTTTCATACGAATTGGGTACTTTTAAAAAAGCAACCCGGTATAACATATTTTTCCAATGAAAAAAAAAATTAAATTACCGATTTTAACACATCCTTTATCGGTCATTAATAAATTCGAAACTTTTAAATCTCTATGGACGACAAAATTATGATGTAAATATCGTAAACCCCGCAATACTTGCAGCATAATACATTTCACTTGGGATTCTGAAAATGGTGATTGCATATTATCTAATAGTGATGCTAAATCTTGTTCACAATACTCCATAGCCAGGAAAATACTTAAAAATATAATTATTTAAAAAAATACAAGTTTATAAACTGTTGTTATACCTTTCTAGACTTCTACCCACAACTACCTCTTTTAAATGAACAATATTTTCATGACGACAATTTAATAACACCTGAATTTCACGTAAACTACTCACTGGAATACCATCGCGTTCTAAATCCATTCGGACTTTTTTCAATGCCACAATTTTATCAGAAACTGTATCTTTGGCTCTATCTATAAAACAAACGTTTCAATTAATTAACCTTTGATAAACAGGGATTTTTTTATGATTAACGTACAAACAATTCCGTAGGTTCCTTCACCAATACGATTCAATTTTTCAAATTCTGAAACAAACCGGCAGCGTCCCAACTAAAACAATGATTATCAGAAAGTTGAAAAAAAACATTTTAAATATGTACTATATCAGAATCTGGAATTTCCATGGATTTGCCTGTTTTAAATGATGTAAGAATACCCTTTTTCGATATAGGGGCAGACGGTTCAGACCCATTTTCGTTCTCTTTGTTTGGCTTTACATTCGGAGCTAAAAATGAGGTTGCGTTATTAAGGGGAAAAAATTAAAAATTATTAAATTTATAACGATTACATTTTCGCATTGTATCGGCACTCATTCTATTATTTTAATTATTCTCAACACTTACACAAACTTTACTGTTGATTAATTATTAATTAATATTTATTGAAGAAATATTACCGGCTTTTCATTAATCTTGTTGACATTAACGACACCTAACGACAAGTAATACAAATTGTAAACACAGTTGCCGGACTTGTTTTCTATTTACTGATATTATAATGAATTTCCAGAATCCAAAGCTTGGTAAATAGAATTATCCAGCTTGTAGTCTAAATAATTGTTCAGTTTTATTACATAAAAAAAATAGATGATTTTTTACGTGGTGGACACAATCGGATCAACGATAAAACTGTTATTTTCACAATAATCACAATATCATCTTTCGTCTATTACCCTATTTTTCTAGATTTGAAACGTTTAAAGACTTGCCTTTTAAATCTTAAGACAGGTAATGACGACAAAATTATTAATTTTATTTTAATTTAATTAAATCGTTGCAATAAATATTAGTTTGAATTAAATGATTTGATTTCGAGAAATCGTTGATCATTTGGCACCATTGCTGTAAAGATAGACCAAAATAACAAACATTTTATAAGCAAACTCCCTAGATCAACTATTAAATTCCAATTTGTTTAAACAAACAATCTAGAAACTTTTATTAATCTAGATTGTCGTCTTGTTTTTTCTAATTGTCAATTGTTTAGGTGACGTTTATTTGTTGTTAGATAAAGGGGTGTTTTTCCTTAATTAAATTTCTTTTAGTTTTGAATATTTTATTCATTTATTTAATATTTCAAGTACTTTGTTGAATTTTCTATTGTATTCTGAGTTATAAAGAAAATAATCTTGAAAAAAAATGGATATTAAAAACGAATTAGATTTAAGTGGGAAATTGATAATAAAAGTTCAATTAGGGGATGATATACGTCGTATACCTATACATAATGAAGCAATCACATATGATGAATTAGTGTTGATGATGCAACGAGTCTTTCGTGGTAAATTATCGGCTAATGATGACATCACACTCAAATATAAAGATGAAGGTGAATTTGATTAATTTAACAGATTTTCTGATAATTGTAACTATTTTTTTTGTGTGTGTGTTTCAGATGGTGATCTTATTACAATATTTGATAGTTCAGATTTATCATTTGCTATACAATGCAGTAGAATATTAAAATTACAAATTTTCATTAATGGTAACGAGAATAAGAATGAAACTAATATTGGGGTGATTACAAAATCGGATGTTAACAAATTAAAACAACAATTACGTGCCATTAGGAATCAAGTTAATGAACTGTTGGATTCCTTAGATTACCCACAAAATATCCAACAGTCTTCGAGAAATGGTGAAAAATTATTTTGTTTCTTAACAATCATATTGTAATATTTTTGCTTTCTATATTTAGAAACGGAGGAGAAAACTGGCGATGAATCGAATACATCGAATAGTGCTTTAAATAAAGTAAATTCAAGTGAATTCGATCCATTGAAAGATAAGAATCAAGTAAATGGTGGTGTAAAAGAGACAGCAGCAAAATCAACCCCTACACCACCAATTACAACAACAACGACAGAACAATCAAAACCACCAAGTGTCCCAGCGTCTATACAAGCACAACCCCCATCTTTACCACCAAGATCTCAACTACCACCAACACTACCAGTATCATCGGCAGCTACAACTCAACAGAATTTAAGTGATTACTACCGTACTCAACAAAATTATCAAATGCAATACGCTAATTTGCCATATCCACAGACACAATATCCGTATGCATCGTAAGTATTGATAATTTCAGTGAATAATTGATTATATTTGTAAATAATTTAGTTATGGACAAACAAATATTGATCCATCTCAAGTAAATACTGGTAGTATTTATACGAATCCTCAACAAAATACACCAACATATCCTGCACAGCAGCAGCAACAACAACAGCCTCAATATCCGCCACCATCGACTGGATTATATCAGCAACAAGGATCAGGAAATCCGTATTCGAAAGCGTATGCCCAACCATCACCACAACATAGCTACACTATGCCACCGCGGCAATGAATGCATTTTATTTTTTATCACGTTTATCAGATATTTCAATTTGTTTTTTAAATTTTAGAAACAAAAAGTTTATTCAATTTTGCATATATTTCATTTATAAATAATCATGGGAAATTAATTTGTTTTAAATATTTTAACACAGTTCTTAGGTTTTAAGATTATATTTAATAATGCAACTAAACTAATTTTATAATTAATATATGAATTAAATTCTAATTTGGATAGTATCACTAAGGATTTCGAAAACAATCAGTCAAATATCAATTAATAGTTAATAATAATCATTAAAAAAAGTACGCTAATATAATGAGAATTAATAAATGTAACGTAAATTCTATTAAATTTTAGAGTACAAAAAACACGTTACGTTTATATAGATAGATAGAAATGGCGACCCATAATGCAGTACCCCATAAATTCATAAACAAATAAGCTCCATGTGTTTGATTTGTTGGTGTCCAAGCGAATGGAAATGTATTTTTAAATAATTCATGACCAACATACAATATTATCGCATTCATACCAGGATAGAAAAATGGTCTACCACCCCATTTTTTCAATATATCAACAATAACAAATAGAAACGATAATATTAGAAATGCCATGCCTGATAAAACCAAAACAAATGATAATGACCATAATTGTTTGTTTAATGGAATGAGGCCATCGTCCTTCTTGAACTCACACAATGCTCCACCCAATAAACACTAATTAATTAAATAGAGTATATAAGTTAAGGGGATTCCGTAGACATTTGTCCATTCGGCGTGCGAAAACAGTCAATTTTCAAACAGCGATTACTCGCTTGTTTTTTAAGATAATGAGCATTTGAAGATGCATGCTCTAAAGCTTTCTAGTTTGGAAAAATGTGATAAAACTCTGAATGGCAGAGAAAACTCTTGGACCCTGTTTTTTTCGTAGATTTTCCTTCATAACTAGCTAAAACTTAGCCAATATTATCGATTTTCAATATTTTTCAATTGATAGCAAGTTGAAAGAGCTTTACGAATATTTAAGAATTTTCTCGATATGTTTGTTAGTTTTCCGATAACTGAAGAAAATTTAAAAAAAGTTCCAAACGTGATGCCATGCATAATTTTCAAAATAGAAAATCCTACTCTCGGATTTAGAAAGGTAATGTGAAAGCCGAGGACATGAAGCTCGCTTAAAATCAAATTTTGAAAAATGGGTGAGTTTCAGGAAAAATTTCAACCCATTTTTCACCTATTATTTACAAGTATTAAGATTAATTAATTTACCTCTTAATTAGTATGAAAATATCGCAAATTTTATCTACCTTCGACCATATGATTACAAAAGCAAAATATTTTGAAAATCTGTCTGGAAATTTGATTTTCAATAGACGCTGTTTGTGTTGCTATGCGCTGTGTACGAGATCTATGTGGTACGTTGCACGCTAAATCACAACAACAGTAACAATAACAACATAAGCATGGTCTATTGAAAATCAAATTTCCAGGCAGATTTTCAAAATGTCTTAGAATATAACGATATGGTTGTGAAGTATATAAAATTTCCGACATTTTCATATAAATCAAAAAACGAATTAATTTTAATTCTTGAAAATAATAGGTGAAAAGGGGGTTCAATTATTTTCTGAAATTCACTTAATTTTCAAAATTCGAGTTTAAGCGAGCTTCATGTCCCCGGCTTCCACATTACCTTTCTAACTTCAAGAGTATGATTTCCATTTTGAAAAGCATCGAGTTTGGATTTAATTCTTCGGTTATCGGAATACTAACAAACATATAGGGAAAATGTTTACATATTTGGAAAGCCCTTTTAATTTGCTATCTACACCAATTAAAAAATATTGAAAATCGATAATATTGGTTAAGTTTTATCCAGTTATGAAGGAAAAACTACCCAAAAAACAGGGTCAAAGAGTTTTCTCTGCCATTCAGAATTTCAGCAAATTTTTCCAAAATATAAAGCTTTAGACCATGCACCTTGAAATGCTCTATCCAACGCACATCAATTTTTGACATTATTTTAAAACAACAAGCGAGTAATCGCTGTTTGAAAATTGACTGTTTTCGCACGCCGAATCGACAAATGTCTCCAGAATCCTCTTAAACAAATTAAAAAAGTAGAACGTAATAATTACCATAATAACACCCCAGATAATCCATCTTATAGCTTTTGCTTTAACATTCTGATAGGTATTCAATGTACGTCCAGCTTGGACACCGAAATACACCGTCAATATTGCAGTTAACGTACCCAAAAGTCCTTCTGGATCATAATAGACGGTAGTTTCATAGATTTTCTTACAAACTGGATTCTTATACATATGTTCACCAAATAATTCTCTATCGATATAACCAGCAACACCGCCTGTACAATTATAAAATCGTCCACCATCATCTAAACCACCAGGACCTAAATAACCATGACCACATCCTGGTACATCAATCAAAAACGTAATACAAGTGTGAATTATTGTTAAACAAATAACAAAAAACCATTGTGGCCAAGCTGTTATTACATCATGTAGACAGGAAATATTCTAAAATTTGGATGTATGATCAAAAATTGTTTTGTTTAAAATTTATTAAACTATGTATTACTTCGATTTCTGTACGTTTTGTAAAAATAATCTCCAACAAGGCAACCATTAAATACGTTACACCGATTCGTTGTAATACACCTGGGAATCTCAGGTCGGCAATTGTTGATAGATTATGATTTGAATTAATGATAATTCCTAATAGGATCAAGATAAATGAGCGTTTCAATACAGAAAAGACTAATTGACGACGTGGTACAGCACGCCGTAATTTATTGTGTAATGATATAGATAATGAAACACCCATAATCCATAAAAACCTACAATTTTAAAAAGATTTTATTTAAAAAATCAACGGATTTAAACCAAGAAAAATACCAAGGAAATACAAGATCGGCTATTGTTAAACCATTCCATGTCGAATGTTTAAAAAACCAATACTGACCACCACCATAATTCACAAATATCATAACAACAATACAAAAACCACGGAATACATCGATTGATTTGATACGATGCGGATGTTTACGTACAGTCGGTGGACGTTCAATTACTAAAGGTGTTCCAGCGGTTGATGAACTACCCAAATCCTATAAATCAAAAATAATACATTTGAAACTTTAAAGAATTACGTGAAAACGAAAAACGTACACTCTCAATTTCTGTATGCCAAACTAACAAGTTGCGCAATCTACCTGAATTACGATAAATACACTTTACCATATACCAGAATGTACCAAAACAGAAGAGTACAATGAAAGCACTTAAAATAGCTGAAAATTAAAGTTTGTACCAATTAAATACGAATTTATTGTTTAAACCGGTTTAAACTTACGCAAATATGCGCTATCAGCTGGCTGTTTTATATAAGCCTGGGTACATTTCTCTGTGATATTCCAACCATAACGATAATGCTCGTAGAATAGTTTCTCGAAACTAAACAAATACTCATAAGTATAGTGCAAGTTTTTCTCCTACAATAAAATTACCTGCATAATGTATTATTAACAGTATATTTCAATTCTAGGTCATATCTCGTATTGACCAATATTGATGTATTTTGATTAGCTCCTAAAGTTGCCAATTGTTGAAAATCACAGTTATGACATTCTTTATACTGCCCCTGTATAATTACTGATTGATTTAATGTATTGATAATATCCAAACAAGCTTCATCGTATATAAAATTAGGATCCGATTGTAAACATTTATTTTTATTGTTGAACAGCATTGTTATTGCTTTGATTTGTTTTAATTTTTCACCTTAATTTACAGTTATTATTAGATTTAAAAATTACGTGTTAATTAAAATGATTTAATGTAACACCAAGACAAAAAAATTTAGGTATTTACATCATTTTTATAGTTTCTTCAACTTTTTTCTTACTCTTGATCTGGAAAATTTGATAAAATTATGACACAAAACTAAAAAAAAATAATTATTTAAAAATAAAAATTATTTTGGAAAAAAGAAACTGCACGTACACAAACAAAAGGAAGAATTGTCATGAAAATTGACAGTTCCAAGAACTTGGGAAAAGTTTTCCAGCATTGCCAACATTAATTACTCAATGTCGCCAATTGTGCTCCATTGAATTCTCTAAGGAAATTGTCAAGACAAAACATGTACTGTCCTGTCGTTTTATCGGGGCGAAAAATTGACGTAGGTGGGCTTGTGTTTAGGAGTAGAAGGGCCTCTTTACTAGGCTTTAACAAATAAAAAACATTAAACCGCAAATGCAACCCACAGACGCCGTAACGCTGTGTCCACGCTATACGAACGAACGGAATGTAAACATCAAAATGTCAGGTGTGGACGGTAAAGATGAGAAAAATTTCACGGTCTATGATTTGTCAGTATGACTAAGAAACTACCGACCGTGATAATTTTCTCATCTTTATTGTCCACACCTCACATTTTGAAGTTTACATTTCGTTCGTTGGCGCTCGTTCGCATAGTACATGTGGACGCGGCGTAAGTAAACAACAAATGAACCATCTAAAAAGCTTCAATACTGAAAAAAAGGTATAGTCGATTCACAACTTTAAGAGAGTGATAAAATTTGGGCAACAAAAACCACCTGGAATGACAACATTAAGACGTGGTAATTTAAAACGTTCTGTTTATTTTAGCACCTGCAACTCAATTACGGGACTGGCTACTTTACCCCAGATGTTAACCATTAACAGCTACGTACAAAAGGGTTTACTACCTGTTTTGATTGACAGAATTGTAAAGTTGTAATTCCTTACGAAATTCAATTGGTTTATTACTCTCTTAAAGTTGTGAGTTAACTATAAATTTGTTAGTTATTTTTACAACAAGTATTTTATGGGGCAAATTAAGTAATAGTAATGTTGAAAGTTTAAATCATAAAAATGTTGTAAGAAATTTTTTTTTTAAATAGTCATTATACAAATACTTCTACGCCTATAAGATATTCCCAAAGAATTCTAGAGGCTGTCCCAATTTTGCTAGTGCGCATTCAAGACTTTCGCCTCGGTAGGACGACAGACAGTATCTTTGAGAGAAAAAATCTTAATAAAACGCAGTACTTGAAAATTTGTATTTCATAGCATAATATGTTTAATTTTCCGAAATTTATATCTGCACTGCTAATTCTCTTCAATTATACGCTTATTTTTTCATTTTATTTGTCATCAATTTTGTCTTTTTTGTATCGTTGCATTTTGATATTATTGACATAAAAAGTAAAGATAAAATTTCAATTTTACCATTTTTGTTATCTGTACAATATGTAACCCCTGATTTATACCTTAATTTGTCTTTCTCTTTAGAAAACATCAAGTTTGAAGAATTGTTATCAAGTGGCAACATTGCTAACATTATACTTTTGTATGTACACTCCGTTTCAAAAGTAGAATTGAATAACAAAGTGGTAAGACATATTTGTTCTCATTTTAGTGTATGTAAATCATATATCTTTATCGCACTCACTATATGAGGCGTTTATAGTTGTATTTTGAAATGATGTATACACTTTATTTCAATTTTGAAATATACGGAACGTTTCACTAAAAGGAGTATAGTCACTTTTTACAGTACATACTTAAAAAGTTGCTCAAAAATGAGAAATTTGTTACATTTAAGCAATCTTTTTATACTTTTATTCGAGGGAAATTACAAAATAAATATAAAAATTGAGTAACTCTAAAGAAAAGATAGAAAGAATGATAAAACACTTTAGAATTGTACTTCTTCAGGCCCCTGATGACGGATAAAGGCTATATAATTCGTCTACATGTTGTTCTTCTACAACACCACCAGCAACAACAATACAATAAATTTAATATTATAAAACATAATATTAATTGTACGTAGAAAGTAAGTTGTTTAAAACGGGACGGAGACCACAATACCGTATAACGTATACGATTTTTCTCTACAAATAAGTACTTATTAAAGCAAATCAATTATAATAAAGAATACGAAGTAGCTCCTAATACCGATAATAGCATAACCGTATCCAATTTTATCAGTACCCATTCGATATGAACAAGTAGGTACAATGAACTCGTACATGTCACTAGTTGCTAATGTGAATTCAAAGATTTTATTATTATCCGGTCGAACAGGTATAATTTGCCGATCTTGTCGTAATAAAGCATCTGTAGTGACAATCATCGACTTATGTTCATGACCAGCGAATATAACGTGTGGTAATAATTTATCAAGCACCTAAAAATTCTAAACTGTAAACTTTTATTTTACAATTACATAAATACAACAGTACAACAGTATTTCACCTCGTAGTTGGCGTTATAACTTGGTTCATACTTTATTATATTTGACACAAGTAATTTTCAAATGGCCGAACAAAGTTACGACGTTACGTGACGAAAGGCGTAGCCAACTGTGAGGTGAAATATTGTTATCCACCCTGTATTGTTACCTTATCGACAAAAAGTGATGGCATAAATATTAATGGATAATGACTAACACCAATAAATATTCTATTTGGATTATAGAATTCACGTTTCTCTTTAAAGATCGGTATTGTTTGAATTAATCGATTAATCTTTAAGAATGTAACATTTTTATAGGTGATTATATCAGGCTGCTTGAAGGCTCGTTCAAATCGTTTCATTTTATAAATAGAAACAGCTTCAGAATCTTCACCACCTATATCATTATCACCCGGTAACCAGATGTGCTAAACAAACAAGAAATTTGAATTAATTGTTAATTGTATAATTAAACGTTTGTACCCTTGTTGTTGTCACAGAATGATCAAGGAAAATATTATAAATTCTACGAGCGTATTCGTAAAATTCTCCATCATCAGATTTTGAACCTTCATCCATAAGATCACCCAAAAATACAACAATATCCGGTTGAATGTAATTATAAGCTAATTTATAAGTACGTTTCAAATATAAATCACTATCGAATATTGTAAATGGTGTGATATGTTGTAAAATCTCCTGATATTTGCCTATAATTTGTGGATCAGCTACTAATAAGATTTTAGTACATTCTTCACGTTTATCACACTTTGGATCTAACCATTTATAGGTATTCAAATTATAAGATAAATATTCCATATAAATTAAGGATATTATGAAAATAAGCAACCAAGTTATCAAATAGACTTTTTTACGGAATACCCTAAAAAATTGGTGATAAATTAGAAATATTTTAGTAATTTCTAGAAACAATGAACAAATAAGTTTACTTTCTCATTATTAATTTCTATAACGAAAATCATAATTCATTATTAGCATTATAAAAAAGCTAGGTTATAAAGTTAATGATCGGAGATGTAACCATTGGCATAGACAAGCCGTTGGCGTAACCGTGGTAAATATGTACAACGTTGCCAAATCACCAACTCTGTTGATGTATTAATTATTACTTTTATTCTTTTATCATTTAGAAATAATATTATTTTTATAGTAAAGTTGAAGAACGTAAAACGTAAAAATTGTAATATCACTATTTATGAATGAAAATAATTTTAAATTTTCCGCTACAATTGGTCGAGCTACATACAA
>JAZBGW010000523.1:4277-24230 GCA_037464815.1 Mylabris variabilis | reverse complement strand
TATTAAAGTAATAAATTTCGTTAATGTGACGATTTGTAATAAATTTTTGATTTGACACAATATAAAACATTAGGTTTTTGTTTGGAGAAAAAGAAGACCAATATTGGATGTCGAACGAAATTTATGTACTTATGTACAGAGAGAGAGGTGTGTGGAATAAATTTACATATAAATTCACAATGACTGAAAAGGTCTGTCAACGGATTCGTGTCCTTTTCTCCTATTATTAATTTATTTTATTCCACCATTGAACGAAATAAAAATAAACAAATTAACAAAAAACCAAACAAATACCAGACCACCTGTAATTTTTCTATAACGTGTGCCATATTATTCTCGTTTTATTTTTTCCTCAATTCTATTATCTCTGGTATTCTTTTATGCATGTTGAATGTGACATGGTGGAATGTGAGGCTGCGTTTTCAACGAGCCTTTTCAACAGGTTCATTTTACCTTGTCAGGCGGCATAAGATGAAACAAATAAATTATAACAAGAAAAATTAAAATAGAGTAATGCATAGAAAACGTGGAAGCTTCTTTTTTCCAAGTTACAAAGGCGTAAAAAATCAAATACACATTACAACACTGGAATTTCTGGATCGGTGTAAAAATAAACCGGTAGCATATTTTCGGGTAATTAGAATTAAAGATAACGCAGGAAAACCACCTGTTTTTTCTGTTATCAATATACAGAGATAGTTTTTTTTTATCCGAAACGTAAATGCGGGCGTGTGTCATACAAAATTCTCACCATGATTATTAAACCGTACATCTATAAATTTTTTAAAAAAATATATTGAAAATGAGACCTGGTGAAGAATAATTACAGATACGATCTGAAATTAAATACGTGTTTCGAATAACTAATGGTTTTTTCTATTTGTCAATCAGTTTTGCTGGCCGTTAAAGGTTCTATTTGTGCAAATAATAAAAAGAAAGAAAAACCGATAGAAAATTAGAAATAAGTAAAAAACGAGGTAACGAGGAAAAAACAAGGCGTTATCACCTGTACCCTCATGTTTGGCACACGCCTGTAATTACTCCGTCATTAAATATATCTTACATACATACATACATACGTACTATAGGTGGAAAGGTGGTCTTGCTTATACTATATGTATGGTAGAAGTTTATCTATTGGTTAAATATTAAAACCGTTTAATTTATATCGTCATTTATCATATTGAAATTAAAATACCATTGAGTGTACAGTTTTAATGTTCTTTAAAATCATTCAAGCATTATAGGTGAAAATTCTCTAAATAGATAATAACGTCGACCAATTCCAAATATGTTTCAAGAATTTTCCAACCGGTTCGATGATGAAAAATATTATGGCAACTTTCCATAAAAAAAAAGTTCGAACTCAGTTGAGACTGGATAATTGTAAGCAAATGTCGCGTTCCAATATTGAATAACGATTTAAAGTTTTATCTGACGAATCCAAATTGTAAAATATGGGGAAAAAGTAGATAATTTTAACAAGAAACGAAATTCTGATGGTTTCACCTCAAACGTCGTCTTTTTTTTACAGAAAATTATAGTTTTGATTAGCATGCCAATGGTAGAAACTTGTAGGGGTGAAAATTAGTATCACCAAATCGAACTGTTTTTCTTTTATTCAAGAAATTAATAAGGGCCTTAGATTTTAATTTAAGAACGAACCAACATTTTGCTTTCTATGAAATTTATCTTTAAGCAGAAAATCCTCTTGTTACTCAAAATATGATAGTTTCGATTAAAAATAAAGAGTTCTACTTGCCTAAAAGTATTTGAATCATCTCGTTTTTGCAGCACACAAATTTGCTATAAACTGATAATTTAGGACAAAAATGTCTTTAAACATTGACTGAAAGTGAAAAATTAGTTCTAAAATTGCTTAAACTATCTGAATTTCCTATTTTTAATGGCAAACTGTGCTAAAATTCGTGTCTATTAATAATGAAGACCGAAAGAAAAGGAAAGAGGGTGACAAGAGAGAAAAAGACAGGGAAGTCAGAAAAGAAAGAAACACAGGCGAAAATAAAATAAATATGGAAGACGGGAGAGAAAAACTAAAGAAAAAGACAGGATTGGAAAAAGAAAAGAAGACAAAGGAATTTTGAAGAGAACAATGAAAGGTTGGCGAGAAAGAAAGGGTGTCAAGGTAGAAAGAAGGATAGGAGAGAAAAAAAGACAGGAAAAAGAAAAGGGAAGGAAAAACAGAAAAGGGAGAAAACGAAACGTAGGAAAGAAACACAAGAGGCAAAAAGTAAAAAGACAAAAGAGAAAAGAAAGGGGATAAAGAACAGGAAGGAAAAGGAAGACTGGAGACAAGAAAAGAAATGAATAGAGAAAGGAAGGGTGACAAGCCAGAAAAGAAAATCTTTTTTTAATCAATCAGGGTATAATCATTATTTATCTCATTAAATACGAGGGCGAATATTATTTGATCGTTTAATCCTTTCAAATATGAAGGACTTTAAATTTAGGGCGGAGGTGAGCCTCTATCAAATTTTACAAAGGGCAACAGATTTCGAAAAAAAAGCTCGTTAAATGGGCTCCAGGACAATTTCTATCATCTGTTCATTTCAATTTCATTCAATTAACGGAGAAAAATTGGACTAAAATTTAGTAGTTGCTGTCGGCTTTTGGAAAGTTTAATTAATTTTCTATAAAAATCAGTTTCTAAATGGACCCGTAACGATATTTACAAATACAATAACGGTCTTTGCTGCATTTTTGAAAACCTTTCGAAAAAAGTTGAACTAATCTCTAAAATTCGCCAAAGAATTGATTTACTGAGAAAAATGATTCCCAAATGGATTAACAGTAAAATTCGCCAGTAGCTGATGATTGATGATTTAGGGTGAGATATTCAAAAATCTGGACTTAATGACGAGAATTCAGCTCAACAATTGAGTCAGTATGTTGGAATTTCTACCCCTTGATAATGCAGTAGCAAAAAAATAAGGAAAAAGTTGGACTTGAAGTCGAGAATGCTGATTGAAAAGTGATAGTACCTTCGATGAAGGCACCGTGAAGGTAAAGGGCAAACAAAAACACACCTTCGTTAAAACTGATTTTACAGTAATGGTAATATTTCAGCATTTTCCATTAATTTCCTTGTTACTGCATTAATTTTTCTGAAAAGAAAACTTTAGACATTATCCTTGCACTACAGTAAGAGATTATCAGTGCAAAACGTGAACAAGGTTGAGAATCAACAATTTCAGATCAAATTTTAGCACTCAAGGGTAGTTTGGCGAATTTAATCATAATTTACTTTAAAATCTCCACAAATCCTTGTAGGAGAATCATGACTGAACCCTCTAATTGAAGCATTGTTGTAATAATAAAAGCTTCTTGCCTTTCGTAATGTTTAAAGCTAAAATTTTGAGTAATATCTATTGAGAATTACTTTGATCATGTAATAAATTTTAAAACACCCCCTGTTGAGACGACCATCCTCTGTCTAGTTCCAGATAATCACAATTTATCGAGAGTCTTGTTAAAAGTTGTACAATTTAAAATGATTGCCATTTAGTTGAGCGAAATTAGTTCTAATCAAGTTAATTGAAATTTACGAGAAAAACGTTGAAGATTTTTAATAACCATTCTTCTTCACCCTGATGCCTCTATTATAAATTTTCAATTTAATAACAACAATAACCGATAATGCACACATACTTACATACAAAGTCAATTAGTTTAACTATAAAAATCGTTTATATGTATAGAGAGGAGTCGAGAATTTAATCAAGATTTTCTTATAAGAGAATAGAGGAGACTACCCCAGCTTTAAATTGCCAATATCAAGATTTTAAAATCTAACATGGTGGTAATTATATTTCAGTTTGAATGAACATGTTCAATGTCAAATGCCATATAACAATATATCAATGCGGTTATTTTTATTATTATTATTATTATTTTTTAATATAACAATTGCTGATTGTAATATTGTTGGTGTCAAACTTATCATTAATAATTGATCACATATCAAACAGCGGGTGAATTATTTTTAACAAATAAATAAAGAGTTATCAAAGCAGCAAAACTAACACAAGAAGACAACTGGGAACAAAACGAGAAGAAAACACGATAACGGACTTTTACCGATCTAAAAACTAATTGTGTCGATCAATCCGTAAACGAACAATTCACTGATAATAGACGAAAGGTAACAGAATCGATTTTGTTAAAGAATGAATGTGTCCGATAAGGGCCAATTATTCGACTATTCTAGAGGGTTTCTTGTTGAAATTCGTCGAGGGTTAATTGTACGATGTTTGTCTGGATAAAGTAACTAACGTTATCAACCATTTACTGATAACACTCGAGCGTTTATGGAAGAGAAATAGAAATGGATAGGGGTAGTAGTAGTAGTTATTAGATTAGAGATTACCCAAAATAATAATCCGGTCCAAGAATCTTTATTTCCAATGTAATTATTCCACAGTTTTTGTTATTTTCGAACGATTACGTTTCTTTATTGTAGATGGTGTGAATTTTCGATCTTCATCCGTTATAATTCGTGCTTCAATCTTCTCAACTTTGCGGAACTTGTTCAAATCTCGTCCAATTCTCGTTTGAATAATCACCCCATTGATTGGGAACAATATCAAATTATTTCGATAGTTCTTCAAGCGTTGTACATTCGCTTTGAGTGCCACCAATGATTTGTTTCGTCGGCGATAATCAATCGAAATACCGATAGTTTTACCAAATTTATGATTGATTCCGGCTTGTTTTAATTCTTGTAATGTGAATCCCCGGCCTGGACGTATCTTCCGGTTGTATCTCACCGTTGGACAATGGATGATCGGCCGTAGAGTCTCCACCGGTTTCGGTAATGATCTCAATAATTTCCATTGGCGATTACGGCAACGTTTCACTTTTCGCATCGGCTGGGAAAATCGAGTTTTCACAAAGTTTTGCCAATTTTTGTGGAAATGACCGTTCGGAATTGTGTTATTATGACGCGCCATTTTGATTTTTGGCAATTGTTTAGAGGGAAGAAAAACAAGTGGAGCATTTGACAGCTTGCGGTTTAAGTGGCGGTATTTTTGAAAAGTTAACCGTTGTTGAATTCGGTTGATTTTCGGCGATTGATCCCAATAACCACTCGACTTTTATCAATTTATAAGATCTTATATATATAAAAACTGACTTTAATGTGCCTATTTTTATCTGTGTATTTTGGGAGATTTCAGTTTTGATAATAATGGTTTTGGAACGAAATTGTTCCGGATATTGTTCGAATATAAGAAATAGGGAAAGAATACAATAAATTTTTGTCAAATTGTTAACATATAGATATATTATAATGGGTGCACTTGTGTGTCTGAAGGGCCACTTCACACGAGGTGGTATACTATACATGTGTGTATATAGTTGTAGATTCTTTCTTGTGTTCTTTTAACAAAAACGTCGGCCGTTGGGGATATAATGCGGTTAGACAGTAGGAAACAATACAAAGTGGTTTATACGATTGTAGTTTGTTAGTTTTTATTTGTAATGCAGCTGCGATTACGCCATTTGAATACAAAAATTACATTATCGTTTCATTTGCTTATTGTCTTTTTCGAACATAAAATCCACAATTTCTTCATTATTTTACGAGCTATAGAAAAACCGGCAACAATTCACCGAATATTTTATTAGGTAATTGTGGCTAGTTAGCAAACAAATCAACAAACATAGGAAAAAAATCTTGGCCGATGTTCCCACGAACCACCAAAAGCGTCTTTTATTTATTGCACATTATCCTAAACAGTGGTTTAGTGTTACCCATTGTTTACGACACTTCAAAAAACAAAAGTGAATCATTTACAGTGTTTTGTCTATTATACTTATTAGGGTGGCATTCATATTGAAATATTTATTATACTTTAAATACTGTAATATTACGGACGATTATTGTATGCGATACAACCAAAAAAATAAAAGAATATATTGGCGCTATTTCAACCCCTCTTCAAAAATGATTACAATATGCTGGTTTCGAACTCCTGCAGTGCTACACTATTTAATATATTCATGTACTATTACTATAGCTGGTCCAAGGGTGAGTTGTTTTTTAGATGACCACTCTATAGTTGCGTTTATAGGGAAGACGATCTGCCATTATAATGAAGCGTTTTAATTACTTCCGATTAAAAATCTACCCACATTTATTTTCTATATTTCAAAAGAATCCACATTTCAACTATATCTACATTTATTCAACAATACATTAACTGTTTCTCACACACAGAAAAATAAATCGAATCCTCTTGTCTACCCCAAATTGCGTAAGCGAAGTGGAATCCTGCGGTGGTGATCTTAGATAAGGACGTTGAGACCACCCCGTTCACACGCAATCTGAAAACCACTTCCAAACATCTGTTGTCGGTTGCAGAATTGAATGAAGAAACACAAGTTTTATAATTTTATAATAAAATTTTAATTGTAGTTATCTTAATTTCAACATGAAAACGTAAAATCCAGTTGCTATAATAATTTCCACATCCACATAAACTTTTTCCGCTCGATTTACTTATTTATTTTGTACAATCTGTATGCTAATGTTATAATGTTAACCAGTTTTGTATTGACCAAGGGTGGTCTTGATTAGCATAATTCAAAATTTTTATTACAAATCAGTGCAATTGTTACATGTATTTTGTACAACGATAAACTACACCAACTTTAAAGAAATATTTAAACATTTAAAGCTTTATCTAAATTCCCTACAATAACAATATTTTAAAATTGTTAGCGTAATTGTCGTAAAAATAATCATTGATTGCAAGATTGTAATTATAGGAGCGTGCTAAACGGCTATAAAATTCAATTTAATTAATCTTGAAACTAAAATGGCTACTACATTACAAAGTAGATAAATTGAACTGACAGTGTTACTAGAGAAACACTAAAATCGTTCATCTACATTTATAAGGTTTCTGTGTTAAAATCGCCCTTAATTAAGAGTAATTATATTTGTTCACATAACGAATCATCTGGCGCTTATACAACCAAAAATACAAATCATCCCCGTGGCTCTACAGTGTTGTCAAGTTAGACAGTTTTTCATCTGTTGCACACCAAAAATTACTGTAAAAACTACAGAAAGCTAAATTAAGCTAAAACTACTAATTTAAACCATTTATTGATTTTATTTATGAATTTTAGTAACCACGACATAATTTTATAAGCGATAATTTGACCATTTATGTTATCAACTTGATGTTAATATTTCTGTAATACAAATTTGGCAACGTAGACTTATTGGATAATCAATGTTGGCGACACTGTAAAAAAACAAACGCATAACCTCTACGAAAAAAATAAATAATTGTTGCGTAATTAGTGATTATCGACGATTTTTATAAATTTACCAATAATTAATATCAAAAGTAATTAGAAATGGAATCTATTAAAAATAAGAAATCTATAAATAATCGAAAAACATTGTTAAATAAAACTTCTTTTCAAAAAAGCGGACATTGTGATAATGTTGAAAAGGATTCAAATAACAATGGGAATTTATCAGAAAATGTTGCAGATTTCAATATAATTAATTTCCTAACAAATCCTAATCAAAAAGTTAATCAACTACCTGTTGATAATGAAAATTTGGATTCAATTAGAAGTAATAAAAGTCTTGATCAATTGTCTGATAAGTCCACTACTAAGAGAAACCTAAAAACTGGTACAAATGATAAGTGTTTCGAGCAAAAATCGAGTTTTGATTATCTCGAATGGTTGTGTACACCTGATAGTTCTACAAATAAGAAAAAGGTAGTTAAAGAGAAACAACAAAATGATAAATTATCCGAAACAGATATGATGAATATGTCCCTCGATTCATTTATGGAGCTTTTAATGAATCCTGTGATACAATCACAACATAACATATCTTCTAATAGTTTTGATAATGTGATGAATTCGTTTCTATCATCACGAACGAATTCTCTAAATAGTAGTGGATATGAACGACCAATATCACCGACTCTATTGCCGAAGTCTAGCGTTAGAAGGAGGAGTTCTAATTCTTCTCTATCACAAAATTCTCAAAATGGTCAAAGATCGATTGTTGCGGAAGTAAAAACGTCAAATATCCAACGGCCATCGATCGTGAGCAGTTGCAGTCCAAACAGTTCTAATTTCGATATTCTATTTGTATCAAAACGTGATTCAATTGAATCTCCAACTGCTCAAACAAAACGTAAATTGACTCAAGAGTCTTATAATTTACAGAAGAGACAATGTCGGAATAGAGTAATCTATCATCGTGACATTTATATTAAGAATATTCTAATACCCGATTTTGAACTCGATACTGTTTCAAATTTTAACAACAATTGGATCTCGTATATCGGTTCAATTAATTGGCTAGAATCGCGTACTAAAGAAACGATCGTTAATGAACGGAAATCGATTAAAGTTAACATTTTTATTGAGAACTTTGAATCAAAAAATCAAGAACAACCGTTAAAAGTCCACTATTTGCGTAAAGGCAAATTGAAGATCTGTAAATTACAATGTTTATTGAAAGAGAAACGTTCAAATGAAAATTATGATGTTGATACGTTATTACAAATTTTAAGTCAAAATGAAAATGAGAAAATTCAATCGGAAACTGTACAAGATCTATCAACATCATTTAATCTAAACGATAGTCAAGTATCTCAAGAGTCTGTTGAATCAAATTTGAGTATGTCACAGCAAACGTTAAGAAACGGTTTGAATGAAATTTGTCAAAATCAAAATGTTGAAAAAAATCCGAATGAGTTTAATTCTATTGGAAAATTAGTTGTTTTATCGAGAATTCAACAAATTTTCATTAAAATCTTTGAAGCTTTTCAAGAGCACAAGATTCCGTGTCTAAGCGTTAGACACCGGGAGTACAAGAATACCGTCTTTGTAGACGACATGTAGGTTACCTTCTTTTTAATCCCTTTTTCTAGGGGGCAGATAGGGGATGAAATTCTAAGACGAAAAGTCCTGTCCCATTTTGTCATCTGACTCGCAGGTAATTAATAATTAAATCATGTTGCCAATCAGGTGCTCACTATTGCGATAAAAAGAGAGAAGGAAAAGTCTTGATAGAACGTGGGAAGCGGACCAGTTAGCAGGCTGGCGCGACAGCCATTCAAACCAAGAGCACCTAATTGGCTTCATAGTTTAATTAATTACTAATTACCTGTGCGTCAGATAACAAAAAGACATAGGACTTCTTGTCTTCGAACTTCATCTCTTATCTGCTCCGTGGGAGGAAATGCGCGACTTACGGGACAGTCTGTAGGACTAGTAGGAATACGGAAGGAATCTTGACAGCTGCAGCTTTTTTCGTAGGCTTTAAGATGTAATGATTTCAATGTTGACTTACAGGGGGCATCAGCAGTTGTTTGATTGTTCCCTTAAACAAACCAATCTTGTTGCTTTAGACCGGGTTTCTCTTTCCCTTTCTAAGCTCATCTTGGCAAGACCTTGCTTTAAAACGAGCTTACGGTAGGTCCGTCCATGTACAGCTGGGTGCATGGAAAATGTAACGACTCTTGAACGAGAAATGCCCGTTCTTTGTGTTGTGCAAACCAAGCTTTCTCCATCTTAAAGTAAAGAGGGTGAGGCCGTGTAGGGCTCTACAAATAGACACCCTTACTTCTTCCTACTATCTTTGGTTGAATATATTTCAAAATTCTAACTTGTTACGTCATTGTGAGGACCTCCTTCGCCAGCAGACTCAAAACTATCGTCATCTTTTCCACGCACCTAGCTGTACATGTGTCGATTTAAGGCAAGGTCTTGGTAAGGCGAGCTTAAGTAGGGGAAACAAAACCGAGCCTTGACAACTCTATTTTCTCAGTATCTGTTCCTTGTTTGATATTGGACTTGACAATAAACCTGTTTATGAGATGTTATGACAGTCTGGAGATTTGTAGGAAAGGTTTCCAAGCTCTATTTACATAAATTACTATCGACTATTTCTTGAAGATATCATTTCGTTGATCGATTTTCTAATTAAATCTCATGGTAGAATAAAATTAATTGTGTGAATCTTTGCAAAATCATTAAAGTCTCCCCAGTTTTCAGTTAGTTTCCACCCTGAACATCTGCCTATTAATTATCAACGCTTTACCGAGCTTCTCTATAATTAACGTTGAGGTGAAATTATAACACTTGCCCTACTATATTAACACTTCAATATTATTTTCAAATTTTGTTAATTAAATTAATGTTATCATTGATCGTTTTTATTGACGTATTCTTGTGTTTAGGTTACAATTGAAGCCTGTTAGTGGAGCCTCATCAAGATTAATCAAGTACAATGCTAAACCATCACATTTTAAATTTTGTCTTATCCTATATTTATTGGCGAAAATCTATCAATTAGTTGAGCATAATACAAGATTAACAAAACGCGAAATCTTCTATCAAGTTAAACATTTGATTAAAAATCAAAATCAAATTAGTGATGCTATAGATGAGATTTCGTGTCTTTTAAATATCGGTATATGGAAATTGAATATAGTTTCGCAGAAAGGTCTTGTTTATGGTGATTTAAAGCTCATTTTTTCATCTGGAGAAACATTAAATTGTAATGTACCAGGTAGTAACAATCTTTAAATTCATTACATTTATTTTTAGCCGTGTATTTATTATCATTTTATAGGCACTTTGATACCGTTTAATGTTGATGAAATTGTTGAAATTCGTTCTCGAGCTTATTTTATTTTGATCGTTGAAAAAGAATCGATTTTTCACAAATTAATCGAAGAAGATTTACCGAATAAAATGACAAGACCTTTTCTAATGATCACTGTAATAATCACTAGATATCAAAAGACCGTACGTTTTTCTAATTATCAAAATTTTCAGGGTAAAGGCTACCCTAATCTGTATACTCAACTATTTGTGAAAAAATTATCGAAAATTATGTCGATTCCTGTTTTTATCCTAGTCGATCCTGACCCATACGGTATTCATATCATGTTGAATTATCGATTTGGTTCTTTGGTTAGTGTACTTTTTAATCAAAAATTTAATTCTATATTAATTCGATTGTTATAGAATAATTCGCATTTATCGAAAGATTTGGCTTTACCTCAAGCTAGATGGTTGGGCGTATTTCCGTCAGAAATTGTAAAACTCGCTATAAAGACAACACCAGTTTCACGAAGAGATAGAAGAATAATCCAGAATTTAATTGCAAGTCCTTATATGAATAATCATCAACGAATCAAAAGAGAATTGGAAGTTTTATTAGAGAAAAATTTGAAAGCCTCAATTGAAGGTTTAATTAAAACAAACAAGTTTTTAAGTTTATCGTATTTACCGACGAAATTCGTTAATCGTGATTTCATCTAACAATTCTCATAGAATTCCATTAGATTACTTATAGGAATATTTGTTGATTTTTCCAAAATATTTAAAGTATTGAAATTGATATAATTCGCTTCCAGTGACAAAATATCATCCAATATTTCCTCAGGTGTTTCATGATTGTTTTCGTTCTTTTTCAAATTCTGTTCAATTTCATTCATTAGTTTAGAATTGTTAATTTTTGTATTTAATTGAGGAGTTGGACCAATCAAAATCACTGGTTGATTTATAATTTTTTTCACCTTACAGACATTGTGTTTTCTGTTTGAGTTTGGAGAAATTTCGCTTTGATTCTTTATTAGTTTGATTGCTTTGAATTTAAGATTATTTTCAATTAGAGTTTTCTTTGTGTCATCCATTTTGTTTTAATGGCAAATCTTTTGTTAATTAAATTGTTCCAAAACTTACTAGATGACATGATAAATAAATGTTGAATCTTGTTAACAATGATTTTGCATCGCTTTATTGATTTTTTTCTCTTCAAATATAATACAAAAACGAAACATTTAACATTCCATTATCTAACATTGCTGTCTAATAAAAATTAATAATTTAATTGGTGTTCTGCACATTATTTTTCTTTAATTATTCTGTCATTGCAAACACTGACGTGTACAACAATTATTCAATTTTAGGCAACATTTTGCAATAAAGATAGTATTGCTATTATTAATTAAAACATGAATAATTTGGAAGAAACATGAAAATTAGAGAAAGCCGTTTAGAAAAAAATTGTTCGATTTTAGAATTTCCCTTATTTTTATTTAAGTTGTAAAAAACAGGAAAGAAAACCGAAAAATTTTCAAGATTGTCTCAGCTGTAATTCAACAGCTTATTTCCTACGAAAAATCTAAGCAGAATTTACAACTATTTTTATAACAAATTTGAATTTAAATGATGTTTTTATTTAGTTTATTTCACAACCTCCTTGTTTGTCGATTATTGTTAATTTAAAAAACCAAAGCGCCAGTTTTATTGTTACCATTTTTATTCGTTTCATTAATTATTTGATTAACTAATTAATCAGTTGCTTAATTATTTTTATTTTGATTTAGGCTGTATCCTGACAATTTAATTTATATTTTAAACAACAATAATAATTGACGTCATCTTTACTATTAAGAATACAATAACTCGTTTCTAAAATTTTGCAAATTAGATGATAATAAATACAGATGGATTTTTTGGTTTTTAAAAATAGGAAACTGATGGATAGACACGGGTAAGAAGAATATGATTCAATAATGACATAGAAAAAGTGATGACCGACAAATTGTTTTATCGTAATTCATCCCGTACTTATTGCAAAAAGTATTTAATGTCTTGTTATTTAAACAAAACAAATATGAATTAATCCAATTTTGGAATTAGTTATTTTACAATAAAGCTTGATTACCAACGGAAAAACTCCATTTGAAGTTTTGATAATTTCATAAATTAAAAAAATTCTATAAAAGAAATGCTACAGTTTTCGTTAAAGTTGATAGGGTCTAATTGAGCCTCCAGATTTTAAAAGAAATTTGCATTGTTTTGTTAAATCTAAATGATTTCAGGTACCCGATTGATTTGAAACATATTTTCTTTAAATACAAGCCGATTTCTTCTAGTAGCTCGGATTATGCTTTTGAATATGAGTCCAATTCGGCCGACTTTGGGAACATCCATCGTTAGAAGGTATGTGACTAATAAATTAATTATAATTTGAATAAGAGGATTTTATGCTAAAGGGGAAGATTTTTACAACTTTGTTGTTTAATTTACGATTTATTTTCAGTTTAAGGCAAAAAAGATAAATAAAGTCAGTGTACTAGAAAGTGCAATAGTTACCTGTCGACTACATGATTTCCTTATTAAGTTTTTCCTTATAGATTCTTCTTTAGGAAAGTTATTTCGTTTATATGGTGGCCTTTAAAGGTCTCAACTATTAGTTTTTGATACAGAATAAGTAAGCCACTTTAGGATAGAAATCATCTCAAATATATCAAAATTAATCAAAATCGAATAAATCTTGGTAATTAGGCTAGCATTAGAACAATATTTTATAACGTTTCGAAAAGTTTCAAAAGTTGCATTGTTTGTTTCATTTGTGTAAGGTAATTTAGCTTCCAAGTTAAATAAATCAGCTGTCTGTGGTTCATTCTTAGGAAACTCCCATTAGTTGGCAACTGATTCGAATAATATTTTGAGGATTTGTAGAGGGATCTCTGGAGGACATTTTAGCGAAATTAGAACCTCGTAGCTGATTTGCAAATCGGTCAAAAAACGCCCGTTTCTGGCTATGTCAGAAACGTAAAAATGACTCTAGGATCATCCCAACATTAACTTTATTTCATTTTCGTTTATTGTATTCTAGAAAAGGGGAGAAAGTATCGCAATTTCAAGAATGCAATGGGGAAAAACGAAAAAAAAATTAATGTTCAAGACATTGTCCAAAACGAGCGTTTTTTGACCGACTTCCAAAAGAGCTACGAAGTTCTAAATTGGTCTCCCTTGAAATGCCATTCGAATTGCTTGCCAACTAACGGAAGTTTCATAAGTATTGACCACATTTAACAAAGAGGAAAACTGAAAAATCCGAGTTATTAGGAAAGAAAAATTGCATGTCTGTAGGTATGTGCATTGCAGTTATTAGGCAGCTATCTAAAAGTAAACATTTTTCACGGATTATACCCTGTATTTCAGAGAATTGATCAAATGATTATTGTAGAGGCTGAAAATTGCTGAAATTTTCCTGATAATTGTGCAATTTTAACTAGTGCCTTAAGCAAATTATAGCTGTTTGTAAATTGTGTCGTAATATTGCCTCAATTATTATAATTAATCTCTACTGTAAATATTGTAAAACAACTAATTATACTTTTTTTCTGTATATATAAAATCAGTCTTATACTAATCAAGTGAAGCTTATATACAGTTTTTATATACGAACTATAATAATTTTATGTTTTTGTGTATATAACAATTTTGGAAGAATTTTAATAATCTTATTTAAAACCTATAATTTCTCTAATTTTTAATCAATCTATTGATAACAAATTATAAAAACTTTAAACTACCTTTGAACGTGATATAGTATGTAAATTTTTAAACTCTTAACTTTATTATTAAAAATTCAGTATGGATTAATTTTGCCGGTTGACATTAATTACTTTTTGCTTTTGATTTGACCTGTAACATTCACTTTGTCGGCATAGAGAAGAGGAATGGCAAAATCCACATATCACCAGAATCTAAAATTATTTCTATTTATATAAAATACGTTCAGTCCAATGAGATTTTTTTGTGGAATTTTTTTAAATTTTTAAAACATAATATTCGTCACTCAGTCGCTTTCTCTCACCCTTTCGCACAATTTCTCTCTGTTACTATATTAACAACAAATCACTAAAGTCCGAATTTTTATTATTCGTTTCGACTATGATATTTAACTATTGATTGAATTGACCATTGCTGGCGCCATTAGTCGCGCCTATCTCACTACATATACACTTTACGAGTTCGTATTCGATTGATTTTGTGAAATTTTGTACCAGATTCCTTGATGAAATCACTGTTTCCTTGATGGTAATAACATAGAAGGTATCTTCAGGTATTTTTATCGTCTATGTCTAGACTAAGGCACTCTTCGAAGAAGCTTTGCATCGAACGGTAGACGTGTTCTAGAACGCCTTTTAATTCATGACCTTCATCAGCATAGCTCTAATGGATCCAAGTTTATTATGAGATAAAGCTGGGAAATTGTAAATAATTTACCTGATAACGGAATAATACACCAGCATCGGTGAGGGCACGTGCTAAAGAAACTCCATGTTGGAATGGGGCTGTGAGATCGGCTAAACCGTGTAGAATAAAAAATGATTGTTTTGGAATATTTCGTGCCCGTTGTGTAGCATCTGCTTCTACATAGCCCTTATAATTTTCTGCCGGTAATCCTAGGATTTTTTCCGTAAATGCAGAGTCTGAAATGTTTGTGTTAAATCGGCGGCGCATCCACTATTTTTTTTTTCAGCGACTTACTATAATATAACCAATCGGCTATAGGGCTAACAGCGACACCACATTTGTAAACTTTTTGTTGATTACCAAGACCTAATACCATCGATGTGACATACCCGCCGTAACCCCAACCCCACAGTCCTACCCTTGTTTTGTCCAAGTATTTGTAATTGTCAAGAAGGAATTCTAGAACGGCGACTTGATCTCGCACTTCAACACCACCTAATTGATGGTACAACGATCGATCGTATTGTCCACTAGCTCCACGTACGTCTAAACGAACATAAACGACATCACTATGACTTGACATGTACGTTCCCCAATCTATTCTAAATTTTTCGGTGACCGCTTTACTACCAGGTCTACCATTACTATAAGATACATTTCACAAATTCAAATCGATTTTGATATTACTTATATAGGATGACTTACACTTCAACTAGGACAGGATAAGCGGCATCTCGCAATTCCTCCCGCCAACTAGGAGGTAATAATAGTTGAACTTGGGCCCGGCTACCTTGGGGCAAAGGCACCTCGAAAGACTTTTGCTTCGGCAATGCTAAGTTCTGTAATAATGGATATTTTTGCGGTCGTGTATCATATATAATTTTTAATAGTTTATGTGTTGATGCATTGTGCATCCCAGCTAATGGAAGACCAGGACCTTCGCATTGAAGGACATAATATGAAGAATTTGTTAATTCACTTGGTGGACTTATCTAAAATTACAATTCAAAAATTTAATAAAACTCCTGTAATTTAACGATATAACTTACTAGTGCACTAAAATGGGAACAGTTACCGTAAAGATAACGACTGCTCCAAAGTACATCCCCGAGATCGCATGTGATACAATGGGATTCTAGACGGCGGGGATCGGAGGTCGACGGGTCACGTACAACGTACAGGTGCCTTTGGCCCGCCTTGTGTTCTTCTGTTGCCAAATAATAACTGTCAACAAAACGAGGACTCATTACGAATTGCGGTTAACTACAAACAAAATGAACACCTACATCAGATGGCTGTTAGTATCCCAGCTAAGTATTTGATCGACTTCGTGGCGGCCATGACTAAGTACGGCAATGTGTTGTTGTGTAACAGTTATATGTTTTATGTGAGTGTATGTTTCGGTACTGCCCTCTTGAACTGGAGCTAGCAGCAGGAAACTATCACCATCCGGTGAAAATACCGGATGTTCCTGAATATCGAGCCATGATCGTTCCGGTGCACGTTCAGCATGCGTCTATAAAACAATACACGATTGAAATACGTAAATAGATAAGAATCTTTATGTTTCAATTATAACGAAAATATTCTGGGATCTAATAAAAACTTGATAATAAAGAGACGTGTAACAATAATAAAGGATATTCATATCGAACCTCAATGCAAGTCCAATTTGGTGCTAGACAGGCTGAAATAATGCTGAGATTTTGGGCACGAATCATCCAAACCACAGCTACCTGAGTATTTTTCTGTCCGATCCAACCGGCTGATGTTAAATAATAATCCCTGGAAAATACAGGTTTAATTTGTTTACAAATGTGGTTCATTAATTGCGGTTAAATGATTGACAACACGTTAATTTACACCTAATTACTTGTTAGCCTAAATATCTGGCATTGTCGACTTATTCCACAACCTATTTGTATATGACATTGTTAAGCTTGTTTGTTTAACAGATTAAAATAGATGAGTTTAATAATTGAAATAGAATTCTATGACATTTACTTAATAACTAGATATTTGTATATCACGGAAAGCTCTCATTTCAACACAGTCAACATTGAGCTTGTCCAATACGATCATTTCGAATAGATGATAATCGTACCAGTTTTCGACATTTATGTATTGCTCTATTGACTTGTAGATACATGCATACGTAGATGAATTGTTATCCTGTCATTTACTTTGAAATTTCAACGTTACTTGTCTACTATTCTTGTCGACATATCGATTTATACCGTTTTGTTTTATTTTGCCATCCACTAAGCAATATAAGATTGCAATCTATATTTTTAAGGAAACACTGTTCCAACAATGGAACGATGAATTTCCGGCGAACTTTTCCTTTTTTAATTAGTTACAAGTCGAGTTATTTTAAAGTCAACAATGGAGGGTTCTCTTTTTGCGAGCTTATAGTAGAATTTTCAGGAATTAGGAAAACTATGAAATGCTGTTATTATCTTGTGTAAAGGATGGAATAATTGGGAAGTTCACGGAACTGCCGAAACTATCGTGTGTTTGGAATACGAAATAGAGTCTTAAAACAGTGACAATTACAACCTAAAATCTGCATCGATTCAATATGGTGTTGATTACAAGGATAAAGAAAGCTTTTTGAAATGGTTGTATTCGGTGAAAATTATTTGTATTTCAAGATACTTAAGAAACAATTATTGGACTTCCAATACTCTAATTACTTGATTTCATAAAACTTGACAAAACCGTAAAATTCCAACAAAAAAGAATTCGTTTCCGCAGTTTTGTTTACAGATGTAGATATTGATTTTTGTTAAAATACCTATACTTGTTTCTGTTTATTTCCATAACTTTTCAGATACATTTTAATAATTTCTGTGTTGGTAGCGAACAAAGTCCTCGAGAATTTCTCAACTTGAGCTCGTCTGATTGCCCTCTAAACAATTTCAAATAAACATTGCAGCTTCTTGTGGAATTAAACATTGAAAGGGCGAGTTTTTCCAAATATTTCATACAATTCACGCTAGTTAATATTTAATAGTTGGTGTTTTTATAAGTCTTGAACTTTATTTGACTTTATGAATCAGCATGTGCACAAATCGTCTTTTGCACTGTAGTTATCTATGGAGCTTATCAAACTATTCCAGGGAGTGTAAAGAAAGTAAGGAAGACAGCACAAATCAATAAAAATGCTGATGAGATTACAATATTTTGAAGCAAATGACCAGCCGAAGGAACTGTGGCAATAGATCAGTACAATTCAACGAATATGTGGCGGTATTAAAAAACCTGTTCGTGAGTATAATGTTATCAGATTAGCTTGTTATAAGCTCTACAATCCAATTTAATGATAAACTTAATATCTTAATAGTTGTGTTCGAAACCAAAATTAGTTTAAACTTGTAATTTCTATTGTCTTAAAGATCTTGTTACTTACTGTTCGTGTAGTGCTTTTGGCGGCTTAACCATATGACTTTGTAAGTCAGTTAAATTCGTTATATCCAACACCCACAATTGTACAGTTGGATTAGTGGCACCAGGCTTTTATTGATAAAAGATAAAAATAGTAAATAATTATAAAATTTGTTTTTTTTTTATAGCGAAATTACCGTTGGATATCGAACTGTTCTCGATGCAGGGAAAGAAGGCGCACGGTATGCCGCTTTATCAGCAGCTAATACAGACCCTGTTGAAAACCATGGAAAATTTAAAATACCTACGTCACTATCGTTGAACGTTGCATACAACAGGTGAGTACCGTCATATGAACTCCATAAGGCTTCCGGACTTTTCAATACATCCTCTGAAACATGGAGATGATAACTTGTAGCTTTATTAATTTCAGGAAAGCTTCAACAAATATATATATTTTTTTTCGATTTTCTTAATAGAATTAGTGTTGTTATAGAGACACACATGTTCATAATGGAAGAAGTTGGAGTCGTGATGGTAATGAGATCATTACAGTAAACTTGAAGATATTAAAAATCCGGTTGAAACAGATTTTATACATACCTTGATAGAGCCAGTCCGGTATTCCATTATAAACAACATCTGGTCGTCCTGAAAATGTCAGTCTAGTATCGGTATCGTCTAGCGGTGATTGCCGTAAATAGATATCGTTATTGTAGACAATTAGGAGAGAATTTGTATCGCCTAACCATCGAGCGTATTGCAAACGTTCCGGTTGTGCTTTCGGCGATGATTCCAATCGAACCGGTATATGATGACTAGAAAAATCAAAACAAGAAAACAATCTATTAGATGTTTGCATCGGATGCTTTTACAGGTAAATGACGGTGCTTTGAATCACCAATGTACATCCTCATTTTATTTTTAAACTTAAATGAGACCGTGTTTGATCCGAATACCCGGCGCATCCACCAAATTTGTAAATGCGAATTTTCGATTCGTAAAGTATTGCGTTGCACCGGATGCTTTTACAGGTAAATGACGGCGTTTTGAATCACCAATGTACATCCTCATTTTTTTTTAAACTCAAATGAAACGGTGTTTGGTCCGAAAACCCGGCGCATCCACCAAATTTACAAACGTTATAAAATCATGAAAATTGAAGGAAATGCGAATTTTCGATTCGAAGAAGTATTGCTGATTGAGACTCAATACTCGTCCAATTAAGGTTTAATTAAACGAGCTTGGATTCAATCCAGAAACGTTAAATGTTCAGTTCTCAATAGAGATATCCTTATACACATGGACATGCTCAATAAATTTTTAAAGGCTTTAGGAAAACGACAGCTGGCAACAGTATTAAATTTATGAATTTCTCCCTATGTTATTCTAATCGATTCAATCGTTCGTTCCTATTAAAATACACAAATAAATTAGATGTATACTTACTCTTTTTTGACGTCATAGATAGTGTAATGTGCCGTAAAAGATTGT
>JAZBGW010000522.1:5274-24255 GCA_037464815.1 Mylabris variabilis | reverse complement strand
ACTGGCAATTCTGTTATTTATTGGTTAATCAGGTTATGATAAGATACTTTTTTATAAAATCGTGCAGAGATTTAGAAAAATAATTCTCTATTCTGTGAATAATTGATAAAATCCAAATGGGGAACCAAATTTAACCTGGTTAGAATAAACTTGTTCTTAGTACATGTAAATATAGCGTAACGATAAAGAAAAAACGAAAGAAGTTTTATATTAAATCAGTCTAATGTAAGAAGTCTTGCGTGGTAGATACGCTAATTGTAAGGGTTGTTTTCTAAAATTATAGAAAAAATTTCAGCATCTTTTGTGTCTTTTATCTATGATGAACTAAGGAAAATGGAAATAAGTAGACAAATTTTATTAAAATTATAATTGTTCTCATAATAATACGTCGATTACTGTTAATGGCAGATATCATTTCCTTATTATTGGTAATTTGAACTGAAAAAAATATGTTGTAATAATCCGATTTATTGAAAAATAATATTAAAATCTTATAGTGTCAAATTGAAATTGTTATTGGCAATCTACATAAAATCTTAGTAGCAATCAATGATTATCTATAAAAGAGGAAATTCTCTTAGTTGATAACTGCTCTTTTTCCCTAGCGTACAACTGTATCATTAAATAATTTTTATCGTGAAGAAATAGAAGAAGGAGACGACGATATAAAACAAAAACTACAAAATTACTAGTTGTTATAAGTTTATATGGAGACGATAAATAGAAAAAAATCCTATTACGATTGAAATATTTAAAATATTTCAATTCATAAAATTAGCAAATTAACAGTAATACCCCTCATTCAATTGAAGAAGAGAAAGAGTTTCTTTTTTAAAAAAAAATTAAACAATAAAATCATTTAATGGTCATGTTCAAGTCATCAAATACGTAGAAATTTCTACATAGTTACCCCATAAAAATCGAGGTCCGTATAAATAACGACAAAACAATTCCAAAAGAGTTTATGTCACGTTCCAGCCACACTTCCCGGAGAGTAAAAACAGTCAAACAATTGTCATTATTGTCATTATTATCGTTATTATTATTATTATTATTGTCATGTTGATGATGATCATTTAATAGTTTTGAATAATAAAAGAAATATAAAATGAATGATAATAATAATGCTAATAATAATATAAGTAAGTGATAGATTATAATAATGATAAAAGTATAAGAGCAGGTTCATGCTTTTTAAAGTATGCTAAACTATGTTAATGAGAATCTTCTTTTACTACTGTCCCGTCGTGTGTGTGTCCGTATGCCTGTGTGTGTGTGTGTTGTATGTTGTTTTGAAGATTAATGGACAACAACAATAACAACGACCACCATTTATTGAGATGCACCTATACACTTTAGAAATTATGTTAATAAAACAACCCCCACTTTATTATACACACAGTTAGTATAGAAAATGGAGCTATACTATGTTGCCCTTATTATTATTTAAATAAAACGCAAAACGCTACCATTATTATTGTAATTAATTTAAAACAGTCAGAGCAACAGGTAGGACAGGTGTCGTTATCAAGCGCACACCATGACCATGTTCTCTCTTTCTATACACATAGATATAAAACACACAATATAGTGGAATCCGTAAATAATTGTACCAATTCGATGACCGTTTTTTTTCTTCCATTCTACCCCTACTAAATGTACGTTAAAATGTAAATAAACCAACAGTATGTATAAGCGCAAATTTTGCATCCCTATACATCTGTATTGATACGTTGCAGAATTCTAATTGATGATCTATCGAGAGACATTTGTGGGAATCTTCTTGATCTAGTCAACCCTATCACAAAATTCAAAAATTATCCCACGTATCCTAACGGAGATATTTATGCAATATCCAATCGTACAAATCAATTTAATTTAATCATATATTATAAAATTATTATAGTTATTTGATTTGGACGATTGTAACTAATCTACATTTTTATTTATGGGTATTTGACCCTTTCGTATTCAAATCTATCGAATATATTTTAATAGTCTCGATCAGAAAGTACCTTTATTTCTTCTTCTTTTTTTAACTGGAGAACACCCCGGAAAGGTACCTATCAATACTTGAGCGAAAGAGAGATGCACCCATATATAACCAGCGACCATCTAGGGTGGTTTTTCTATAGGGTTTAAACTATTTAAATAGGTGTCCCTTACACTTAATATTCAAGCAGGTAGTTTCGCATAAATTCGCATACATTAAACAGGTAGGTAGAAAAAAAAATGTTTCCGCTTTAAGAAATCAGTGATCTCTTATAGTTGAACTTATATGATTTCACAGTAATCAATTGTTGGTATTTTCTATTGATTTGTTCAATAAAGTGTTGAGTTGAAAGGGTAAAAGGTCCCATCTACTTCCTACCACTACCTGGTTTAGGGTTTTTAATAAAATTAGTATGACCTGTTTAGTTTATTTCAACCTAAAAGATGCAAATGTAGCTCTGCCATCGTTATAGTTATGTGGTAGTATAGGCCCCGACCTATGCTAATGTGTATTTTACTTTGTACCATATTTGAATTTGTATACATTGTGATTACCTGGAGATGACGGTTTTTTCTCATGGTTCTTCCTGGTGTAGGGTTAAGAGTGAAAAAACCGTTTTTTTTCTGTTGGCTTTTATGCATACACCTTCGATTTTTCGTTTGTAAAACGAGAAAAAAAAACGATCGGTAACAATTCGATTAGTTTCTAACAGAAATTTTAACGGTCCTTTTACATGTTTGTTAAATTAAACGACTCTATTCGGTATACAATCGATGTTAATTTATTGAAAGCTATGATTTGTGTTTTGATATGTTAAATTGTAATTTATTGACACTATTGGTAATAATTTTCGTTTAGTTTTCGAAAATCTTGTTAAACTTTAGAAATGTTTAGGAAGAATTAAGGACAATGTAAAACCTTTATCGAAATGTCATCATTTTTCTTTAATTTTAATTTAAGCTGAGTTTACCTTGAGTGGACATCTTTCATGATTATTCTGGTTTCCAATACAAGTTCATTTAATTAACGACAAACCTGTTATCAGTTAAGGATAGAACTTCTTTTTTTTGAAACCTGTTGTGATTATGAAAAATGAAAATGCAATTGAATTTTTCAAATATATATATGTGTATGTATAAGAGTGTGTGGGGGGGTGGCTGTTGTTGTAGCTGACAGGGACGCACCCAGTTCACGTAGACATTCACACGGCCACGACAATTTCTTAACAACACACTCATACACACACATATAAACATGTACACACAAACACACACAAGTGTTTGATTTTGAAAACCTGAACCATGTCTTTCGAGAAATAAAAAAGAAATAATCTGATTTTAGAGTATCATGGCCCTACTAAATAGGATTATTTTCTATTAGAAGTTGGATTTTCGTATAAAAAAAAGTATTAATATCCAGTTGTAGGTACGGTGTATATGTATGTGTACAAGTGAAGGATGAAACTGTAACAAAACTAATAAGAAATTGTAAAAGAATCTTTATCTGCATAAATTACAGTTGTGGCGCCCGGTTGTGCATCCTTTAGCGTTTTAGCGATGGCATCATTTCAAGAAATCTCACTCTATAGCCACTTTATAACAACACTTTGCGTGCTTTTACATTGACACTAGCTGTTTTTTTTTTGTTCGAGTTTTTTGCTATTTCGTTTTTTTTCTTCTCGTGTTAAGCTGTTTGAAAGTATACGAAAATATTGCCTAGTAAAACTAGTTAGAAAATTGCAATGATTCTAAAGATTCTCTCAATGGTATATGTAGGTATATCTTCTATTTACAGCACATTTATTTGAAGTGAGAAAAGAAAAAAAATGTCACCGCTGTCCCTGTTTTCATCGTTGTCTATTAAAGAACGTCAAAGGTCACACACGTGTATTACTTTTTTCTCTATCTTGTTTTTTTTGTGACTTTAGAAGAAATCAACTTGTATTACCATCAGATTTCTAACGAATTTATAGATTTTTTGCAAATTCTTCCTACCTTAAGAAATTCTTCAGGTTTTAATTGGCCGTAATAAAAGTGGCACGTGTATCTACATTATGGTACGTGGTATAAAACTCTATCTCAACGACGACGGTTTATTACAACATTAACATACATAATATAAAATGGACAAGAGTTGACTTATATTACATCATATGATAGCCGTATTTCGTCCTAAATCTTATGCAAATGCCGCCTTTAACACACACACACACACACATACGCACTCGTATACAAACTCTAAAAAGAAACAACAAAAGACAACTTTAAGATCCTTTAAAGACCAGCTGTTAAAAAAAGCAAGATTTAAACATCACAAAATTCTCAATTATTAGAAAAATACGATACTATAAAAGAAAAAATGCGATTCTCAGACGTAAGCAGGCTATTAAACGTCCGATCTCCTAGCAAGGTTATTTAAATATTTATTGATTATCTTACATAATTTCTAGGTCAGCAGGATTACAGCAGTCGCAGCAACAGTAGCATTAATAGCAATAGTACCTAATAGAATGCTTTTGTTTTATCATGATTGTTACATACATATTTGAGTACATCTAGGTACATATAGATAGATTCATTATACAAAAAAATGTGTTAATTAATAGAGCGTAATGACCGTGACGACTTTACATTCAACATTTTTAAAATTGATAAAAATAATGATAACAAGAACGATCCGCATTGATCGAAATACAAGGAGATTTCAATTAGCAATTAAGCGACGAACCCTTAAATAGAAATAATCCTTGTTTATGTCGTTTTATTTTTATTCTTTACGATTTATTTTTATGTTCAATTAAAATATCTAGAAGTGAACTAGATTGAACAAGATGCATCTGTATATATATTTTTGTTTCTTTTATATTTATCGGTGTGTATGTGTGTGAAAACTAGGGGGATTCTTTTGGACAATAGAAACAGAGAGGTGACCGTTGGTCCAGGACCCTGTTGCGTTCCTTCACTTTATTATAATAGAAAGACGATTTTATATTGTAGTTTGAGGGATAAACTTACGATTTGCTACATCAAGAAATTGACCGTTATAGATTAGAGTTTATAGAAGAAAAAAAACCGGAAGGTTAACTTTGTTCTATTTTATTTTTTAAGGATAACAAAATAGAAAATTACATACCTGCATATGTTTACAGTTTATTATAGTCGAGTAATTATTTTGAAAGAAAATTATAGATATTGATTAGTTATTGGTAGAAGGAAAAAATCAAGTTAACATTGATTTCATATATATATGTTATTATATCTATAAAGTATAGTTGTACTGAAGATCAATCGAGATCTAAAGACATGATTCGAAACGAGAAACCACTTGATCAACCAGTTTTATTTGCTAACAGCTATTGCTACTGGAAACTGAAATCTTGATGTATTCATCTACGACAAATGTTCTATAATATATACATATAATAATACTAAAAACCAGTTTATATATAATCAAGTTGTGTCGTTGATCGGTTCGGATGATTTTTTTCAAACTTTAATATACAAGTGAAGAGAAATAATACGGACGTGTTTGGAATTTTTGAATCTAGGGACAGGACACACACACACACACACACACACATAAACATGTAGGTATAAGAATCGACAAGCATACTTTTACTGAAAATGTGTTAATGGTGATTGGGAAATTTTCAGTATTTCCTTTAAAATAAAAATATGATTCAATAAAATATTGCATTTTATGGATATGTCTAGTGTGTTAACGTTTTTTCTTCTTCAAAAAGGTCAAACTGGTAAATTATAGAAAAGACCGGATTAGTCGACATGCTGACCTCTTGACCGTACACAATCTGGCATGCAGCAGTAACAGCCACAGAAGCATTGGTGACAATTTCAATCTTTCTCTCTTAAAATCTTATTTATTCGTTTGTTTATTTCATGTATTATGTTTCATTTCTTTTTTTCTTAATATAAATCATCAATCAGATATTTACGTCTTATCATAAAAAAACAAGTGTTGTAATCAAAGTCCAATAATAACGCTAAATCACAACTCGGTATTATAACAACAATATTTTACCATCTATTCATCTATAAGTACTTGAAGAGAAGAAAAAAAATACCATTGATATTTATAAAGCGGCTGCCTCAATACAAATACTCAATACCTATCGATGAAAGATGTTGGGACGTGTGCCAGAATAAATTATATTGAAGTTATTATATACACGATCGAAATGTTGCAATCAACCATTCAATAAAAAAAGGGGTTCGATTAATCCAACTTCAATCAATACTAAAAAAGGGCGACACTATCCTAAATCCCCTCATTTTTTCTAAAAAAATCTTCTTAATCAATTAATACCGAAACTTATAAATAAAATTGTAATTTGAGATTTTTTATCAAACAAAAAAATTGTAAAATCTGTACATTTTCGTGGTACAAAGAAGGGAAAAACTACAGCCAGACGGAAACGTCACTATATGTTGTGTATGTTTTATATAGAAAACATGGGACGGTATCAGACATCACCATCTCTCCACACACAACTAAATATAATGGGAGAATCTCCAACAAGACCCGGAACGCACGTACACGCTTTGTTGTTAACTTTTTAAAACCCACCCAGGAAGTTGGCTTTTTATTTCATTCACGCTTTTAACACTAAAACGCAACAACGAACGACATTTTACTATGGTATAAAGCTTATTGGTACGAAACTGTACAATTGTTTGTGTCCCGGGTTAATTCTTTTTTTTTACTGACGAGATGAAATGACCGAGAGAAATGACGATGACCGTCTGCGGGACCATACACCATAACAGCGGTAATTATTTTAAATTAACAACAAAAATAGAAATCTAACAATTTCTGACAATAACAGCCGGAAGTTTTTTTAATTTTCCATCGAATAAATCATGAGAGTGATGAAAGCTTGATTTTGTTCAAGTTGATAAAAGTGATTAGTTTTAAAAGGTATTTCCTAACGGTTTTCGGTTAGTTGCAATCTTGGCCTATAGTAAATGTCGACAATCTTTTATCCAAACATCCCTAATTCTGTGTACATGTATGGATGTGTGTGTGTTTGATCACAAAGCAGCATCCCTTTCAGCGAAACTACCTTGTAATTGTATACCACGTTTTGTTGTAATCGCAATTGCTCAGTTGATTTCAATAATTTTCGACAAATTTTATACTCAGGGATACTACGATTGCAAATATAAATCATTTATTATTATTGTTTACAAAATAGAAAATAGTGGAAAAAATCTCCTAACCTGGAGCAGCTGATGGATCAGAAAGGAGGAGCCCTATTACTGGATCAGATTTTCAAACTCATCCATCTTGTCTTGTGTTTGTGTAGTGGACCACACTGCTATTGTGCCTTCTGAAGGTAACTGGGATATGAATCACGTAAAAAACCATCTTCCCCTCAAAAAAAAACAAACTTGTTTTTAATGAACAATTGTAGTATATTGAAGAAATTTTCAATGTTTCTTTATTTTATACCAACAAATTGTCAGTCACGTAAATCTCCCAGTTGTGTGGAAATTGAAATCCAGGTAACTCTGCTATAACCATCGTCATCATCATCGTCGTCATCATCAATGTTTAGAGATGCTGGTGCGATAAATATACCGGTCCCTATATCGTTTCGGTTGTCTTTCTATACACAGTTGACACCGGCCTGTCAGACCGCTGCTACATTCTGGACCTCTTTGTTCTTGTGTTTATGTGTACCGTTGCCGACCTTAGAGGACCACAACTATAAGGGGTCGTATTATTATTATTCTTATTATTTTGTCTCTTCTCCCGCAGAGATTTCTCTTTTTTTTTTAGGAAAAAATAATCAACCAAAAAAAGAGCGAAAAGATTTCGAAATCTTGTTATCGATCGACAATTTTTCGGTCAAAATTTCACTACAAGTCAATATGTATAACTTGTACAATATGTGATTGGAAAGTTAACTTGAACGTGCTCTAACAACGTTTATCTCTCTTTATCTATTCTATTTTTCTATATCTATCTATATCTATATTGTTCCCTGTTAAATTCTAGGTAGGTAGAATTCCTAAATGTCAGTATTTTATAGTTAATACGGTTTTAAGTTTAAAGGAGAATCGCGAAAGATAAAAGTCTTATAAAAACGTTGAAAAAGAAAAAAATAAAACAGACAGACCGACTAGAGTTTTTGTTGGTCACCAACCATTTCTATCTTTTTCTATATTATCTTTCACTTTTTTCTCACCTCAAAAATTTTGAGTTTCTCCATATAGCCCACAGGTGAAACAAAGTGTTTTACAAAATTATGGAAATGTGATAGCAGCACGCGACAATTTCACTGTTTAAAAATTGAAAACGATTAATCTCAATACTGTACCACCCTCTACCGGTTTTTTTTCCCAATAGTATTGCAACTTTTCTCTATAAGTCGATTCGTTACATCAGATTAGCTAAATAGATTTGATAATGAAATCATCAAACTCCTTTCATCTCTCCTCATGTTATTGTTATATGAAAGACCAATCGATCCAATTCATCTACGTTAGAAACGAAACTGTGTGATCATTAGGCAGCTGCTCCTAGTTCTAATCGTAGATTGATAACCGTGAAGCTGTCCGATTATAACGAAGAAACATTGAATGGTGAAACTTTTGTAGAAGGCGAGTAAAACGCACAGGACCGTAATCTACTACAATTTTAGTTCAATAAATCCAATTTGAAATAGATCTCTGTACAATTATACCATTGTATTGATTTAAAGACAGAATGATAAATGGGAGAATTTTTATTATTGCAGTTTGTTTTTAGCCTTGATGACGTATTAATTCCAAACCCAAAAAAAAAACAATGTGTTTGTCTTTTTCTATTATTTTCATCTATTTTGGGGATTTCTAGAAATATTGTTCATTTGAAATAAACAACAAGAATGAAAAATTGTGTATATAGTTGATTGTTTCTATCTTTGTTTAAATATATACAGGGTGTGTCCTGGCGATGGGCACTTAAAAGTATAAGAAGTTCTAATAATTATATACCAAATTTTAGAAACATCCATCAATATGTACATCTGTTTTCCACCTGAACTACCTTTGGAAAGTATTTTCATTGTTCCAGCAACCCCCGTTATATGGGGTAGTGCACCCTACTTTCTTGTTTCCTATTTTAAATAGAATGGTATATTTTTTATTACATTTTTGCCTTCTTTGGTTAAATCAAAAGGACTTTGTTAATACAATTTATGGTCTAACGCTAAAAGTTTTTCAGATATTTTGAGTTTTCATGAAATTTTAACTTTCACAGGGTTTGATCGAAAAATTCATATCTTTGACACTATTGCCGTTAAAATATTTAAATTTGTAATTTGAGTAGGAAAAATAATGTAGTTTCTATCAAATCCTTCAGTTTTCAATTATCTTTAAGCATTTAGCTGAAATTAATTTTTCTTTTAGTCCATTTTTAAAATATTTCTTATTTGAAATGGAACACTATGTTTTTTTCATATGGTAAGATAGCGAAAAAATCTGCATCAAACTGTATTACCCTATTCTATACCTATCTGTGATAATTTATCAGTTATTCAAAATTTTTAACTTCAATATTGAGTTTTCTACATGTTTTTTTTACATGCACAAAAAATAAATTCAATAAATTAAGATTTAATTAATTAACAATTTCTTCCATTCCTCCTCATTGAGATAAACTAAAATTAATTAATAAGTTCTTTTCTTAAGCCTTCTGTCTCACATTTCTATTCAGGGAAGAAAATTAGATGAAATTTAAAATTTTGAATAACTGAAAGATTATCAAAGATAGGTGTAGAGAATGCTAATACAGTTCGATGCAGAATTTTATTCTCTATCCAGCCGTCTGAAGAAAACTATAATGTTCTATTTAAAATAAGCAAAATATTACGATTTGTAAAGTTTCTGAAAGAAAAATTCATTTCAGCAAAACACTGAAAGATAATTAGACGCCATAAGCTTTAGTGGGGGGTATATTGCTCATGCTATTTATATTCCAAACCTCAACATTTTAGCAGCAATAGTTTCAAAAATATGAATTTTTGAATCAAACATTGTAAAATTCGAAAGTTCACTAAACTCAAAATATCTGAAATCCTTCAGCGTTAGACCATACGTCGTATTATGAGAATATAGCATTTTACTTAAAATAAGAGAGTAAGGTGCGCTATTCCATATAAAGGAGGGATGTTAGAGCAACGAAAATATCTTTCAAAGGTAGTTTAGGTGGAAAAACGGCTATATGCCAAATTTCAGAAACATCCATTAATTAAAACTTCTTACATTTTAAATGGTCCAACGTCAGAACACACCCTGTATACCTATTTTGTAGTTGTGTTTGTTGTTATGTATACATATATCGCGGATCTCCTCTCCCAGGTATCGTGAATGTGGGGAATGGAGTCATAATTTTAATAAACAGATCAGACAGAGGCTATGCAAGGATTTGTTTCTTGTGAAAACAACATACACACCAACATGTAGATGACAAAAACAACGTAAATAAATTATTTCCACATATACACACCTGATGATGATGATATTGATGGTAGTGGTACCAAGAAGTATGAATTGTTAAGATGGGAAAATATTCAACAAGTTTATTAAAAGATTACTTACGTCTGTGGTTGAGCCTGTGTTTGTTTCTGTGTGTGTAGGGAAAGGAGGGGGTGCTCAAAACATAACCAAAATGCAATAAATAAAATATCCCAATTCGATTTACTTTGTCTATATGTATATGTATAGAGTGTATGTGTAGGTGGTGGGACATGCGGGTGTCTCAATGTTAAGCCCAACCTAAGATCATCAAGAAACCAGCAAAGCGTGGGCTGACCCACAATTATTTCCAACTCATTTTTTTCGTCCATCTATATGATACTTTCAGTATTGTTTCATCTACCCTTCTAGTTTCAATTTGGATGTTTTCAAAACGATTTATGTTGTATTTAGCTTCAGGTGGTGACACATGTAGTACTTATCTATGTATATAGTAAGGAGCATCTATTCATGATCTATTTTATACAATCGTTGATCGTGACTTGAACTTTATTTATTCATTGTAAAGTATTTTGTTGTATAGTTTGTTGAGAGTCATTAAAGAAGGTGAAGAGTTAATTTAACTTGTCCATCTATCTGACACACTATTTCTACTGTCCATTTATACACTTTACTGTGTGTATATAAACGAAAATAAAGACAAACTCTGTGTGTCAAGATAATGATCTCGGATTACCATAATGAAATCAATATCGCATATTAGTGAATATATGAATATATTACAATCCACGATCCAACACAACAGTATTAGTGTGAGTGCGCTTGGTTCATAGAGTGAACCAAGCGCGGTAATACATATGCATAAGCCCTGGCGCTATATGAATGAGTAGAGACCCATTCTATACTATACAATACTCTAGTTCTTCGTTCACTACTCTATTAGCGATCTTTACGTATTTTACATCAAACAAAAAAAAAACTAACAACACCATCGCAAACATTTTAGACAAATTGTTGCTTTCATTCAACACTAAAAGTCAAAAAAGGGTAGCAAGAATTGTGGCTCGATTTGTTTTGGATGTATGCTAATTGGACTTATAATAATACAACGAACGGGGGTATATTTAACAAAATAGAGGGCGAAACTATTTATGCACGAGTGATTCTAGTGAAAAAACCACGCATCAAGCCTCATTGAACATGCTTGAATAATACTCACCCTTTCCATCTTCATTTACTTGTCATTTTTGAACAATTACCAAACAGAAACACTGATAATTTCATTATAAAATATCGCAAAGATTTTTTGTTTTTATTTTCTCCTCCACAACGGTTTTCAAAAGGGGAACAACGTAAGTGAAAATCAAAAACCCAAAAAAAATATATATGAAGAAACCGGTGATGTGGCTAGAGTCTGGCGGCTACAAGATCAAGTTTTTTGGTTATAAGAAGAAGAAGAAGGAGGCAGGCAGGTGCGTGGTTAGCGTGTTTGTGTGAACCACCCGCAGGGTGAATGACGGACGTACTACGCCCCATAAATAGGACTAGTAAGACGAAAACGATGCTCTCGCAACAAGACAGTGTTATGCACAAATTCCATTATCATCAGACACTGATCAATTAGATGATGGTTGGTGGTGGTGATTGAATAAAAAACGATGGGAATTTTAACACACACACACACACCAACAACAATAATAAAAACTAGTAAAAATAGGGGTGTTTATGTCTATCTGTTGATAACAATTGTGTAAATGCGGATTTTAAAAGCAATTACAATTGACGCAGCTGTTTCGCAACTGTCAATTAAATACAACTAGAAAATAGGCGTATTACGCAATTTGTTTTTTTTTTGTTCGTTAGTATTATAGGGAGGGAAAGTTTTCACCCTGTTTTATTATAACTGTAGATGTGTGCGTAGGTTTCCTATGAAATATTTCTAGCCTTGTCAAGACCTTGACCTTTCGCCTCCTCTAGTGTCCTAGTGAACCGTGGTCAGTTAGAGAGATGCTAATAGGTTAAATAGGAATTTATTCCGACTGGGTCATTTAATTTAAAATTCACTCAACGTTCTATTTAATCGAGTCAAAAACGGGACTTTCGCTAATACTCACACGGTTGAACAAAAAAAATTTTTTAAAAAAAATCATAAACAATGACTTACAGAATTTTGTTTTGTAAAATATTAACTAACAAGTATTCTAAGAAATTTTTTTTTCTGTTAAATCAATCGATCGTAGATTATTGAAATAGATAACGACGACGTCAATTAAAAATTGTCCTTTAGAATTAAAACACATACACACACACACAATAACACACGTACACATACACATGTATATAACAGGTATATGTTTAAAGAAATCTATCGTCATCACTAATGAATTTAGAACTTGCTTCATCTGTTTCAATTTTCAAGGTTTTTCCACTGGGCATTTAAGTGAAGAAAAAAACAACAACACGATGATTTAGTATGTTGCGATTTATTTCCGATATGTAAATAGATTGTTGAAGCGATTTTAAGATAGAAAAAAAAATTGTTAAAGCTTGTTAGTTATCCAGTCTAGCTAACCTTGACATTTTCCTCTATTAGACTTTTTATGGATTTTCTTTTATATTACAAGAAAAATAATAAAAAAAATAATTAAATAAATACGTAGGTATATACCTTATTTCTACAATTACATTTTAACATGTTGACACTCGAGTCAAATTACTTTGACTATGTATAGTCAGTAAACACTCTTCGATTCAAACCAAGACATATGTTGATGGTATCTCGGTGTGATTCATTGAGTTTATTCAAATGAATATGCAACGTGAATTGAAACTTTTTTTTTATTGTAATTGTTATAGTTGATATATCTATTTCTCTACGTGTAGACATGATTTTAACAACAATAATAACAATAACAACAACAAAAACAGCAGTAGTAGTAGTAGTCGAGCCCTAGAAAAAGTTCAATCAATCAAAGAACCAATTATTATATAACTGTCTTAAGTGGCCACTTATTTAGCTAAATTCTACTACTGTGCAACGACAACACATACACAGAACGGGAATCCAATTAAATGTCGTCTGTTGTATTTGTTGTTGTTGTGTTGTATTTTATTGTAAAGCTAAATTAGATAACGCAACTAAAGTCTGAACTTAAGTAGGAAAGCTTGTTTAATTTTCAATTTTTCTCATTCTGTTGTTTTATTTTTATTTAAATTGTGATAAGATTACTTTGATTAACAGAGTTAATTAGAAAATGTTGAGATTTTAATGTTGACAACCTCTATAAAAAAATAAAAATAGATAGACAAACTGAAAACGGAAGTGTAGATGTTTTTTCGGGCCGCCACAATGTCCAAGTGACTTACACATTGGTATTTTAACTTCCGCCAAGTAACAATAGTTGAATACTAATCAACTATAAGTAGATACGTACAATGTGTCCAACTTTTCTATCAGGCACCTGGCTAACAAACGATAACAGAAAAATTCTTCTATTATAAAATGTTATACAAACATATCCCAGTATGTAGGTGGAAACTTAAAACATGAATAAAAGGATCAAACTTGTTAGAATCCTTCTACAATCACCTGAAATATAGCACAATCTGTTATATTGAGACAGGCAAGTTGATCTAATCTTTAAACGTTCAAAACAATTACGCTGTCCTTGGATCATATGGGTCAGGATCAGTTACATTACACTGTTTGTTTGTAAATAAATGACAACTTTCTTATTTAAATTTAAAAAAAGTCTATTGTGACTTGTTTGTGTAAGTAGAGGAAAATTTGTTGAATTATATTTAAAAAAATATCATAATGTTACAATTTCTGAACAAATAGTTTCGTTTAAGAGATCGTTTTCATGGTAATTTTATAATTTGTTTCAATACAATGGACAATTTTCTCAATTTAAATTAATCTAAAGCTATTTAGAACCGTGGTTACTCTTGAGGGACAGCTTTTCCTGGATGTTTATATACAACTAACCGTCTCTTCGCTTTTAAGTTTTGTTATTTTAGTCGTTTCTATTGAAAATAAATCCGAGCTTTCCATTCATATAATTCATATAAATGGACACCTTCGTTGTCCACGAACTATTTAGACAGATTATTGCTTTCAGTTTCACTTAAGTTGAGTTACTGATTTAGTAACTTGTGTTCTTTTAAGTTATAGCTGACCTCTTTTCAATTTAACTTCTACTATGCTTTGAACCGGAACTTCATCGAAAATCGAAAAAAAACGAAATTTTGTCCGGAACCAAATCGGGAGCTGAACCGAAAACAAAAATCGCTTTTTTTCGGTTCAAACATACCACTTAAAACAATCTTTTTCGCTTTTTTTCATCTTTATATCTCTTCTTTCCTTCCTCACCGGAAATGCGTCAACAACAGGTACTTCAGGGCACATAACACGAACTTGCAAGTAAAGCACTCGAGGTCAAAGGGAGATATTGAGGGTTAAAGTTAGCCCTGTAAGATCGTTTTTTTCCAAATATCTCTGTAAAAGCTCAATATTTTTGAGTGATTTGAAAATTAGTTGATAGAGGTTCGCTAGGGCTATTAGAAGGTGTAAGCCGCGTTTCCATCCCTTCTTGGCGTTTGAAATTATAGATGATTATATGCCATTTTTTATGTTTTTTCGCGACTTATACCCCATGGTAAAACATGATAACATTAAAATTCTTCTGCTAATAGAAAATTGCAAAACAAAAGTTGCTTGTTTGAGGGTTTTTATTTATTAAAAATAGTTACTTTGTAAATAGTTCTTAGGGGTTGTACCTTTTGGGGTGAACTTAAAAAAAAAATCATTTGGAACTGAACTAAAAATCGTTATTTTGCGGGAGCGCTAATTGAACCGAAAAGAAAACCGGAACGAAAAATAACGGTTCGAAGCCTTGCAAATATAACTATAAAAGATATATTTCAGTCTCTCGTTGCAACATCTTCTGAAATATTGTCAAATTTAAGCTAAACTTAACAACATCTTGCCTTATAAACGTTTGTATTATAACAACTACAAGTTGCCAATGGTTATTGTTTAAAATTTATAGAATAATTGTGTCTGAGTCACGACAAAGACATGAGAGATCCTATATGACTCGCTTATATCTATCTTTTACTAAATAATAACTAAACAGCATCCCACTCTCTTTACTAATATTGTTAATGATGATTGTAGGCGATATATCAGTCATATTTACATTATATAATAATGATAATAATAGTAATAATAATGACAATTTATTTATTTGTTTATTCCAAATTTATATTAAAAATAAATAAACACTTTCTAATTGTAAGTAGATATCTTGAATTATTTGACCAATTAAATTCTGATTTATTTTATAATTATTATAAATTACCATTCAACTGTAAATTTATTAAATAATAGTAATAATAATGATAATAATACAAATAATCATAGATCAATCGATCGATAGAATTGTATAAAAATTAAATTGGTAGTCATTCTATTTCTTGATCAAGGTCCTTTTGACATTGACTCACACCAAACGCCCGCTACTATTTTATAGAAATCAAAATAAAAGGAAAAAAGTGTAGGTATTGCAACATCGGAATATTTATTCTTGTTTTGTTGTCTATGTATTCTGTATCTACCTATGTGTGTGTATGTATAGTGCTAAGTGTGAAAATTAACATAACATACAAGGAATTCCACCAAAAAAACAAACATACAGTGGCTTAAAACACCTGGTTTTAAAAACCTAACACTTTCAATATTATTTTACGTTTGATTCTATACTATAGAATTTTTAAAGGAAACAATCATATTGACTAACTAAATAATCTTCTGTGGGTGGACCGTGTCATTTTTCTATTTTACACCACCAAACCTAAGATGGAAACGAAATTGAATAAGTCGATAATAAATCATTAAATACGACAACTCGTATAACACGAAGCAATTAGTTTTTTTCTATAATGTTTGTCTCAAACTGATTGGTAATAAAATTGTTGAATTTCTTGTTATTGTTGTTAGTGTTACTGTTCTTGTTGTATACTGTTGGATATGTGGGGCTTTAACAAATTTGGCCCCAATTGACTCGACTCCTTTAAGATTTTTATAGGGAAAAAACTATAACAATAACTATAAAAAACGATAACAATTCGATCCGACTTCCATCATCATCATCATCATCATCAATTGGTAAACATGGCAATAAATTGTACACGTGTTTATACGTATGCCTTGTTCGGTAATAAAAATGATGGAAAAAGGAGAGTTTAAAAGTAGTGTATTTGATCGAAGGTAAATCGTGCTTTACGTTATTAGATGATAAATTATAATTATTTAATCTGCCAATAACTTGTTTCCAAGATTCTATAAAAATACATTGGTGTTGTAGTAGTTGTTGTTGTTGTTGTAATTTTTTTTCTTTCTAAGAAACTTGATGGATTTTCCTAAACAAGTTTTTTTCTGTTTTGAAAATTTACCGAAGAAAAAAATTTTTATTATGAAGAAAATTAAGAAAAAATCGACATTGATTAAGTTAAATACCTTGACATTAACATACTATTAGCATTAATATTATTGGGAAAAGGATTAAGTTTATATTATGTGTGTGTGAGTGTTTAGGTATTGCAAAAGTAACTTCCTCATTGGAAAATTATTAGATGATGGTGTGTGGAAAATAGATTCACATATTTAAGATATGCAAACTAAATTTTTGCATTGAAATTATCTTGTTGTTATTGAAAAGTCTATATTGAAAATATTCATTGGAGTTTACATTGGGATTGAAATGTTAAAATCAATTGATAAGTGATACAAGAAACCATTTACAAGACAGTTACAAGAGAATTACTTAACCATCAACGCTATGCTCTATGCAAACAAACAATACAGAGATATACACACAAAGATCTGAAGGTTGGTACGTTTTTCTTTTTACATAAAAATAATGTCATGAATTGTAGTGGAGGCGTTCTTAAATTCGTTATAAACGATATAAAACGAAACATGCATACTCTTTCTCTGTTATCTTTTTATTTTAATACACATTACTGTCTGTCTGTTTGTCTGTCTGTCAAAATGGGTGGATCTTTATAGTGTTTTAGCCTCCGGAATATTTTCCATGTCTCGATTCAAAAACACGCAATCTTATTTAAAACAAAACAAAAACACAAAGGATAGAACTATAGATATATTGTTAGTATTTTCACTATTGGTCTGTATGTGTACATTGACTGGATCCCTGGATAATATGGTTGGTCTACACTTTAGCTCGTTAGTTCCACATCAACTCTTTACTAGTAAAGAATCATTAACTGGAACCAACCATACAGTAGTAATAGTTCCACTTGACACTTTTTCCATATTTCCGCCCTCTAAATTCACAATGGTGGACCGTATTCTACTTAATTTTCAACATAGCTAATCCATATCTTGATTATATTACAGAAAATCTATCTAATCATTAAATTCATTCATTTAATTAATTAATTAATTAATTAATTAATTAATTAATTACGTCAATGATAGTTAGGTATAATTAATCTCGCAATTATACTTGAGATTTTTTTTTTGTAATTTTCAAACAAAATAAATATTTTTTCACTTAAAAGTTTAAGAATAAGAGCAAAAAAATTAAGGCCCGGTGTTGATCCACCTGTCCGTGACCAACGATGAGAGAGAGAACTAACACCGCGACTTGCAACGTTAATTAGGCACTTTTATCGACATCCCTATCTTAAAAAAATATCATAACAATAATAATAATAATAATAATAACCATTTCGATCCATCATTACCGGAAAGAAAAAATAACCGTGTGCCAGTTAATTAGCTGCAAGGATTGTCTTTTTTCTCACCAACACGTCAGCTCATCCGCTTCCGGTTACAACTTTTTTTTTGCAGATGATAAAATTAAAACCCTTGGCAAAAGGTTTATTTAAATATTGAGCTATTTGATTATAAACAGTTCTTTAATAATTGTTTGATTTTTGATTATTTTCCAGTATTCTCCACATACTTGTAGTTAGCTGCTAGTTAATCAGCTTTCCTCTAAGGCTAATCTTCTATAGAAATTTCAATTGAGTAAACTGAATAGGTTGAGCTTAGAACTGAGTCTGAGCACTCATAAGACTTACGATTTGTGCCTTGCTGAAAATTAATCACAGAACTTGAGAAGGTAAATAAGTGATGAATGACCTGACCGTGCTCTTTTTCAAAATAAATACTGTAGAAAACTCTCTGGCATGTTGATTATTAAGCTGTTACTGTAGATATACCTACTATCTCATCATCATGTTATGGATAATTGAAATATTCAATAACAACAGCAATAACGACAGAAAAAAAACTTCTTTCTCTATTGCTCTTTTTCTTATTACTTGACCTGTCCAAAAGAAATCTAATAAGAAACATTAATATGGCGGACTCTCTAATTATTAATTAATGAGTTGAATGATTGAAAGTGTTAAATACTAATTGCTGTAGTTAATTGATTTTTTTAAAGTGATGTTGGAAAATAAAACTGAAAGGTG
>JAZBGW010000520.1:1760-24275 GCA_037464815.1 Mylabris variabilis | reverse complement strand
GAAATTAAAATTTTAAATAACCGATAAATTATCAAAAATAGGTATAGGGAATGCTAATACAATTTGATACGGATGTTTTTTCTCTATCCAATCATATAAGGAAAAATATGGTGTTCCATTTAAAATAAGCAAGATATTCCACTTTGAAAATGGCCTGAAAGAACAATTTATTTCAGCCAAACGTTGAAAGATAATTAAATTTTGTCTAAACTGATAAAAAGTACATTATTTGTACTACAATAAATTCCAAATTTCTATATTTCAAATGTTATAGTTTCAAAAATATGAATTTTTCAAACAAACACTGCAAATTTTAAAATTGCACTAAAAGCTGAAATATCTGAAAAACTTTCAGCGTTACACCATGGCTCATGTTATCAAAGTGCCCTTCGATTTAACCAAAGAATGTAAAAATGCAATAAAAAATATATCATTTCATTTCAAGTAAGAAAGTAGGGTGCACTACCCCATATAACGGAGGTTGCTAGAACAACGAAAACATTTTTTAGAGAAGGTTCAGGGGATATGATGGCTATATACCAACTTTCAGATACTTCCATCAATCAAAACTTCTTATACTTTTAATGGCCCGTCCTCTTGAATCACCCTGTATATGGAGAACTAGACCTTAGGTCATATTACTAAAGTGCCCTTAAATTTAACCAAATAATTTAAAAATGCAACAAAAAATATACATACCATTCTACTTAAAATTAGAAAGTAGGGTGAACTACCCCAGATAACGGGGGCTGCAAGAACAATAAAAATATTTTCCAATGGTAGTTCAGGTGAAAAAACCGCTATACAGGATTATTCACGTTCCATTGACAAACGATTCAAAAAAAATGAAGGATCTTTAGGGTGGTACCTGGAGATTGTTTTAGCAAAATTAGAACCTCGTAGCGCATTTGGAAGTAGGTTAAAAAACTCGTTTTGGACAGGGTCGGGATTTTCAAAAACCAGCTAAACACTTAGAACAACTCAGATCTTCCCGACATTGTTTTTTTTTTGTTTTCTCCATTGCATTCTAAAGAAAATCTGAAACATTTCTATCTATTCCAGAATCAAATTAAGAAAAACGAAAAAATCATTGCTGAGAGGGTCTCCGAGTCATTCTTAGTCGTTCTGCGTGTTTAGCTCGTTTTTGAAAATTGCTGCGTTAGAAATGAGCTTTTTTTGATCAACTACGAGGTTCTAATTTTTCTAAAATAATGTCCAGGGACTACCTTATAAATTCTTGAAATATTTTTCGAGTCACTCGACAAATAATGGGGGTTGCCATAAGAACGTTTCGTTGGACGTGAATAACCCCCCGTTTTCATAATTTTCAATCAATTAGACTTCTTAAGCCTCGTTCACATCGGGCGAATGAACGGAAATATTAAGCGAACAAACATCACGTCTTATGTCGGTATTTCAAAAGAGACTCGTTTGCGTTCGTTCGTGTTCGCATGTGGACGGGAATTCTCAAATACATTTGGAACACCGAACTGAATCTACGATCGCAACACTTATTTCTATTTGGACGTGTTTGTTTGTGTTCGTGATTGTTGATGTGGATTCGTTCGTTGTTCATTCGCATTCGTTAGCGTTCGTTCGTTTGATGTGGACGCGACTTTATACTTTTAATGGGTCATCCTCTTAGCTCACCCTGTAGAAATACGTACAAAACTATAAAGATAATCGTTGGCCTTTTGGACGCTGCCATATTGATTAACTCGAGGTGGTGTTTTTATTTTGTAATCTTTCAAACATTTCGGAAAATGATTGTATGAAAGATCGTAAAGTGTGGAGAAATTATTGAAGAAATTGAAACCGCCCTCATAGCGACTTTTTTGTGGAATTATCTTATTTTTCTAAAAATACTCATATTAAAATTTCGTTAGTTTTTTTAAAATTAATTCAAAATACTTCATTGTCCAGTTTTTGATCCCATAATAAATTCGATCTGTTTGGATCAATCGGAGGGCGAGTAAAAAAGTTGCTATATGTTGTTGTATGTTTATAAGTCTCCTCATGCCAAGTGGTTCGGTCTTCATACCAGTTCCCTAATAATGTTTTAAACGGATCGTAAAGTTTCGGTTGCTACAAAAATTGGAATGTTTTATCGAAATATTATCATTAAACAATATTACTCTAATTTCTCCAGCGTGTTTATCGGTTTTCTTCAACATACTTTATATATTTTCGGCAGATTTATCAAAGTTTTGACATTATTCTAAGCACTTTTGATCATATTTTTGCGTTTTATGAAACGAAACCACAAATTCTAAACAAGTAGATGTTTCAGTTTCAGTACTTTATTAAAAATGAAAGCCATACTTTCCTGATAAAACAGGGTCGTAGGCTACTCCCCCTCTGCTGTCATAAAAGTTGCCCTACCAAAGCGTTCCAAAAAACTCGCCCCACCTGGAATAGTTTTCTGAATACGGTCCTGCATCAAAGATGGGGATTATCACCTCAAAATTCCATAGATAATAAATATGCTTCATTTTTTCATTATTCTTCAAATTAGTTGAGGAGAACTAGACAAATTTCAGTATTTTGTATTTTTGATCGCACAGTACACCTGTCCCTCAATTGACGCGGTATAAATAAGTGTTTTATTTCTTAAATTATTCGTTGAATTCTCAAAAAAAGAAATTCCTCTATTTAAATTTAACAACATTTCAACGCCATTTTATTCAACTCTGAAGACATTTTACAGTGTTTTATGAAGCAAAATTATAAATTTTAAACACAAATTAATCGCAATTTTAAGACGTTTTCCAGTGCTTTATTAAAAATGCATTTTCCATGATTTTTCTAATAAGATGAAGAGAAACAATAGTCTTTTTGATCGCACGGTACATAATAAAACGATAATGCGCCACTTTTTTGACTACACGATAGATTCCCATCGGTATGGATTATCAGTGCTTATACTTTCAACAATATAAAAATATATTGTTGCGTTTAAATAATTCTATAATCTGTAATAAAGTAAACATGTACAAATTTTGTAATTTTATTTGTTGTTAATATTAATATTTTAATTAGTATAGTTTTTTGAACAGTATGTTTTGTAAACAGTATGGAATTTTATTAAGTGATGCGCATGCGTTGTTGCGCGTCTGTCAAATCAGCTGTTGTATACAATTTCAATAATGAAAATTTCTAGTTTGTTTTTCTATTTTTTTGTTTGTAAATAAATTAAAATTTAAACCAAAATTAATATAAATTAAAATGTTTATTAATTTGTAATTAGTATAATTGTGTGTTCAATTTAGAATATTTTATTAAATTTTTATAATAATCGAAATTAACCTACAAATTCATCTAAAAATTCTCTTAAATTTCTCCATAAAAATTAACGTTCTGTTTTTTTTTTAAGTTTCCTGAAATTTTAATTAGATTTAATTAGAATGCCGCATACTGTAGATGTGATTGGTGCCAAACGGTCCAACCCTAGTCGCCCTGATGTCTATCACCATGGTAACCGTGTACGATTTTGCTATAAGATTTGATGATAACAGAAGATGACCTAGAAAAGCATCATGTAAAAAAATTGAAATTTTGGTAAATTGTGTGTTGATAATCAAAGAATACGCACACAATGAACGCTAATCAGGAAATTAATGTTGAAATCAATTGTGATAATAATGCCAGTCCACTGTTAGACGATGATAATTCCTGCCAATTTCTCAAATGCAATCCCAAAGATAAATCAATTTATGTTAATACTAATAATAATAATAATAATAGTACTAGTAATAGTAGTGATAATAATCAAAATAGTGATAATAATCGAATTGATGGTTGTGTTGATGGGACGTGTAGTGATGATGGTAGGCCGAATTTCGGTCGAATTTTCGCCAAACAGAACGATGATGGTTCATGGCTGTTACGTTGGGATATACCACAACAGAAAGATGGTGATTTTATTGCACTCTGTTATCGAGGTAAAAAAATTATACCCTAAATAGTAGAGTTTAAAAAAACGAATAAATGAAGCGAAAGAATGTTGTATAGGGGAAAGCGGGGTAAAATCGTCCTTGGGGTCAATTGAACTTCTGTAATATCGTGGTGAAGGTAATTTTCATATTCCTGAGAAAAAAAGACGAAATTATTGTTTTGATGCTTCCTAACCATTATATTTGTGATTTTAATTTTAAGTTTACAATTACTTCTCATTCAGTTAATACATTAAAATTTATTTCATCGACTTCTGCAATCATTAAACTATTTATTAACCATCATAAAAATATCTAACGGATAAAATACATTTGTTTTAAAAAATATTCTTATAAAAATGTAATTCGAGAAAAATTGGTTGGTGACAGCGCAGCCGTATACGAATAGACGACCGTTTTTAATGCATTACCTGTCCCCTCTCTTTTATCTAATTCTCTTTGCATAGAATATGCGCAATGGTTCTAATATCTGACTTGTCTGACATAAAATGCATCATTACTTTTTATTAATTAATTGACTAAAATGTCTTTAATATCTTGCACTGGTTTTAATATCTAACAACAGCAGAATATTGAAGTTTTTCAAGAGGGTAGTTTTGTATGCATGAATAATGATTTTCTAATACTTTTTTTAGCTCGAATCCTATTTACCCTTATTCAAGTTCAATTTATACCTCTCTTGGAATAAAGTGCACTGTTTCGAATACTTAAAAATTATCATTAATAATAATATTTTCTTAAAATGATTAATTTATATGGTGGATGAATGTTTATTGAAGATGAAAGTTTATATTAAAATTATTTAGGAAAGAACTGATTGAATTACTGCACACTTTTCATCGTCCAATTCACCCCACTTTCCCCTAAGTGGAATTTGTGTAGTTGTTGTTGTTGTTGTTGTTGTTGTTGTCTTACACCGCCCCCATTTGAATTTTCAACCTACCATATATAAAATACAACCAACTTATGAAATGAATTCGAAAAGAATTCTTAGAAAGGCGCCTTAATTTCCGTATTGTTGATACCTACATGATTGATTAAATGTCGATAAAATTTAATAGGTGCGTTTGTGTATTTATGTGATTTTTTTATTTTTCTATATTTTTTTTGCTGCTTGTGAAAATTTATGTATGAATGATAAAATACAACCATCTGGTATTGATAATTGACAAAAAAAAACACCATGCATAAACTTTGATCATTCCGAATGATATCATCGAGATTAATTTGATAAACATAAATATCTATAAAGAGGATTATAAGAGTTTTTTTATTCCCTTCCAAATTTTTTTTAACAACCAGTTTTTAACATCATTTAAAATAAGGATTCTCCATAGTAATCGACACCATTCAAAATAAATATGAATATTATCAAAATTGTAATACGATAAAGATACGGTTGATATAATTTTTAATCGATCCACTTTTGAGAAGTTAACTTTTCGATAAAACAGGGCCGGATCAAATTGTTTATACAGGGTTGTTCATGTAAATAGGGTCAATGGCAGTATATTCGCTATAATTCAATCAAATAACGCGTATAAGAACTTGAAGGAGAACGCCTGAGCTGTCTATTGGGGGGTGATATTTGAAGATAGGAAAAATTGATTCCAACTTTTGGAAATTATACAATATTGAATTAAAAATTGTTACTTTGAAAAATTCAAAGTAAACTAAATATATGCAAAAAGAATATTTTTCTTTTGGAAAATTAATTTCTAGTTACAGAAAAAAATTAAAAAAATTAGAACATTGGAAGGGGTAATTGAACTGCTTTAAAAATCTAGGCTTGGGGATTCCCTAGTTTATTGGTAATAAATTTAAAAAACAACAAATATGTAATAAAACCAAATTTTATTTTTCAATTTTTTTTTATATTTATTTATATACAGGATGTCCCGTAAGTCGCGCATTTCATCCTAAGGAGCAGATAGGTGATGAAATTCTGAGACGAAAAGTCCTATATCATTTTGTTATCTGACGCACAGGTAATTAGTTATTAATTAAATCATGTAACCAATCAAGAGCTCGGTACAACAATAAAAGGAGAGAAGGAAAGAGTCTTGATGGTGGAACGTGGGAAGCGGACCAATTAGCAGGCTGGAGCGACAGCCGTTCAAACTAAGAGAGTACCTGATTGGCTACTTAGTTTAATTAATTAGTAATTAACTATGTGCCAGATAAAAAAATGATATAGGACTTTTCGTCTTAGAATTTTATCCCCTGTCTGCCGCTTAGGAGGAAATGCGTGACTTACGGAACACCCTGTATACTACTTAATTAAATAGAAAACTTGTTTCATCCCCTTTCCCCCTAGAGAATTGAATGTTCGTGTCAAATAAACTGAAATTGAATTATTGTAAACGACCTCTGCTATGTAAATTCACATACATATATGTTTATAACATTGTAGAAAATGTTGTAAATCATGAAATTTACATGCAGTAACGTAAATAATAGAGAATACTTTTCAGTTTAGCATTGAAAATTTGTTAATTCAAATTTATAATCACCGATTTACTATAAAATTTGAAATTTTACAAAAAAATATGTGGAATATAAGAGAAAATTTTAAAGGGCACCTAATTCAATTTTATTTTAATCTGTTTAGTATTTTGTTCAAAATATACAAATTTATATACAATTAGTGCCGGCTCGAGATTATTTTGCGTCCTAGACAAAGTCGTGAAAGTGCTCCCCTTTCAAATTAGATTATCTAGTAGCTGACAAATTAATATTATGTCGCTAGGAATTAAAAGTGATACTACCATAGGGCTAAAGTACGCACTTTGAGCCCGAAAGTGAAAAAAAATTATTATTAAGGGAGAACCTACCGTATGATACACCTGCGGTTATTACGATTTTTAAACGTTGGATGGCGCTAGCTCCACAACGTCTTTTATTTATATATTTTTATCCATATTTACAGATTACTTTATTTACTTAGGGAACAATATGGGGGAATTTTTGGATTATAATTTTAAAAAATGTGTAAATTAGTGAAAAAACTGACGTTGATGCCAAGTAATTTCGTTCATAACAATTTTCATCGCTGATTCTATATCGTACACTTAGTTTCTATACTCTGTTTTTAAACTAGGAGGAGTGATTTGAATTTTGCGTCCCTAAATGTGAGCTTAGTATTGGTTATTTAACAGCCAAGTTTACACAACTCAAAATTAAAAAATGTTGACATTGACATTGTTATTTCTGTAAAACGAAATTTCAGTTGTACAATATACTACATAATTAAATAATTCACAAGTTTATGAGTTTTTGTTAATTATAATTAATTAATTGGAGACTGAAGTAGGTACGATTAATTGAAAATTTGGTAAATAAGTGATGATAGTAAGAAATTTTTCTATATACACGTGATTTAAGTTAATAAACGTGTATCAAACTATGTTCTTTCACTTTTATTGTATACATTTTTATCGAATTTTTCGGAAAAAAAAATTGATAGAAATTTCAACATAACCTCTAATAATAATATTAATCCAAACAGCGTTGCCAAATGTACGTTTTCTTACAACCACCAACAGATGGCTGGTTTTCTGAATAATAACTGTAGAAGACATTGGATTCTGTTATTTCCAAAGCTCTTTATTATTACTTGTTAATTATAACGACTTAATTTTCATCAGGGAGCTAAATATGTTACAATTAAAACAATAACTAGACATAAATATTTAAATTTACCGCCAAAACGATCTAGTGTTTTTTTCCTAGTGACTTCTTGTGTGTAAAGACGGCTTCAATCATAACTCCTCCTAGTTTAAAAACAAAGTATAGAGTATATTGCTATTAATACGCTTATTTCGTTATTTCGTCTTTTTTTTTGTGAAAACTATATTTTCAAAGTCAACCAAGAAAATAAAGAAGCTAAATAAAACTTCATTAGATATGATAAAAAAGTTTAAACAAAACCTGGTATAATGTTTCCGAAATAAAAAATAAAAATCATGTTTTTTCACTTTTTTTTTCAAAAACTACATACCAGATTTTGTTCAAACTTGGTATAAATGAAGTTTAGTCAAATATTAAGCTATGGTAATTTTTTGAAATTTAAACTAATAACGTTAGACCAGTGGTGTAACGGAAAATCTTCGAGCCCCCCCATGTAACGTTATATTCAAAATTGACAAATCGATGATGTTTTCCACAAACACAGAGAGTCTCATAAATCCCACACATCTTTTTGAGGATAGATACGGGATGAAATTGTACAATGAAAAGTCCCGTACCATTTTTTCCACCTGACGCACAATTAATTAGTAATTAATTAAAATGTGTAGCCAATTAAGTGTACGCTATAGCGATATTAATGGTGGGACATGAGAAGTGAACCAGTTAGCATTCAGAGTAAAAGAGTACCAGATTGGCGACTTAATTTAATTAATTTTTACTAATTACATATTTGTCAGGTGTCAAAATGGTATAGGTCTTTTCGTCTTAGAATTGAATCTCCTATCTGCCTCTAAAAGGATGTGCGGGACTTATGAGACGTCCTGTATATTTCAAAAGTAGTATATTCGAATACATGTCGTCTAATGTGTAATTGTATTAAAAATAAAACCAATATTTATCCGCAAGGATATGAGATTTATCGTGGTCTTGTTCAACACGTAAACGTGTAACTTACGACTTATAGACAATTTGAGAGTGTGTGAAAGAGAGAAGTTATTTTCCAATTTGTGTATTTTCTCAATGAAATCCTGTTTACAACATAGTAGAGCATGTTTAAATCTGTTTTCTCTTCTTTTTCTGTCTATATTTCATAATAGACGGATGTATTTTATTCTAGTATCTTTATACAGAGTTATTCACGTACGACCAAAAGTTCTTATGCAGCCCTCATTATTTGACGATCGATTCAAAAAAAAATTTAAGGATCTTTAGGGGGCTACTTGGAAATTGATTTGGCAAAATTAGAACCTCGTAGCAACTTCGGAAGTAGGTCAAAAACGCTTGTTTTGGTCAAGGTCGCGATTTTCAAAAACGGGTTAATCACGACTAAGAATGACTCGGATACCCTCCCAACATTGATTTTTTCGTTTTTCTGCACTGCATTCTAGAAAAAAATGAGAAACATTCCTACCTGTTTCAGAACAAAATGGGGAAAAACGAAAAAAATCAATGTTTTGAGGGTCTCTGAGTTGTTTTGCACGTTAAGTTCGTTTTTAAAAATCGTGACGTTGTTAGAAACAAGCCTCTTCTGACTGACTTCAAAATGAGCTACGGCGTTCTAATTTTGCTAAAATATTCTTTAAGGACTTTCCTATAAATCCTTGAAATATTTTTGGAATCACTCGACAAATAATGGGAGTTGCCATAATAACTTTTCCTCGTACGTGAATAACCCTGTATAAAATTCATCCATCCTGTATGTATGCATGTGTGTATAGAATGAAGTCCAGTTATTTTAGTCAATGTTTTGTAGAAATACCAGGAATATTTATAGCAACGTCCTTGGCACCTGTATTTTCTCTCTATAATTCAAACTAATTGAAGTCAAGTAAATATTGTAAAGTTTATACATCAAACATTTCATATACCTACATACGATATGTGTGTATATGTATATGATTGTTATGCTTAAGGTTGGGCTTTATTATTGCCACTATATTTATTTTCGCTTATAATAATCGGAAACGGTCCAGGTAAACCAACAATAGACAGGCTAAACAAAACGTCTATCTACTATATGTTGTACACTAAATAAATAAATAAAAAAATATAGATTCCAGATAAGTCTGTCGTCTTTTTTCCGGATGATTTCTTCGTGATTTCAACGTCCGGTCTATCGTCTGTAGGTATATAATCGGATTTGTTGTTATAGTCTCGTCCTCATCGTCATCGTCATCATTCTTATTGTTGTTGTCATTCTCTTATTAACTTTTTTTTCGGTTGTGGTGGTCGTTGTTGTTGCTTCTGCTGCTGCTGCTGTTGTTGTTGTTGTTGTAGGTAACCAAATGGACACCTGCAGCTTTCTCAATAAATTGTTGACATTTCGACTTATAGTATCAATGTAACAACGTGAGAAATCTAAAATTAGTTAACCGGGCGAAAAAAAGGGTTGAATTAGAAAAAATATTGATCTTATAAATACCTATAGGGTAAGTGGTGGTAGTGATGTTTAATCGGATTGAAGAAAAGAATTTTCGTCGCCTACGATTTACCAATTAACACTTTCTCTGACTTGCAGACAGACTGTTTTTGGTAAACGAAACAATATATGAAAAATGAAGAAAACAAATTTGGTCGTTTCATAAATTCATTCAATCTCATATGTTCTTGCATTCTCTATATTATTTACTTCTATTTGAGTGAAAGTATATTGTAAGGAATATGAGAGGATTCTAAGAAATAATTAGATTTGTATTTTCCCTTGTTAGATATTAGATATGAATCTTTCAGTGATGATGTAGAATTCGTGAATAATTTCCATCACGACATGACGAATAGACCATTTCTTTATATATATAGGATGTTTGTTTTAAATATGGTCTATTCTTATGAAATTCCTATTAGTTGGCGAGAGATTCGATTAATATTTCACCCTTTTTAGAGCATTTTTAGCAAAATTAGAACTTTGTTATTCATTTGGTGGTCGGTCGGAAAACGCTCGTTTCTGACGATGTCACGATTTTCAAAAAAATGCTGCATACGTAAAACAACTTAAGCTAAGCGCATACCCAGTTACTTATGATGCGCACTTTAAGTGTTACAGCTACAGCACGCAGGTTTTTGTACTGCAGCTACCCTCTAAAACTGTAAGAGTAATAAAAGCTTGCGATACTGTTTACGCACAACAGGCTGCTTTTGTATCAAGCTGCAGCATTTGCAGCAACGTTTTTAGCTTGTTTTATGCCGTTGTTGTGTTCGTATGGTTGGTCATAGTATATATTATGGCTTATTTATATTAACACTAAAATAATAGTTATAAGGACTTGAAGGGGAACACCTAGACAGTCTATTGCAGGTGAAAGTGAGTTTCTACGATTTTCGGAAGTACGAAAAATTGACGTTAGCTTTTGAAAATGACGCAATATTTAATGATAAATTACTACTTTTAGGGATTCAGAGTCAACTAAATACAAAAATTGAATTCCCTAGTAATGATCTTTCTCAATATTCATATAATTTTCCAAAGGGTAAATATTATTTCTTTATTTAGTTAGTTTTCAATTCTTAAAAGTAGTAATTTTGCATTAAATATTGCGTAATTTCCAAAAGTTGACGTCAGTTTCTCCTATTTCCGAAAATCGTAGAAGGGCGCTTCTACCTGCAATAGATTCCCTACGTGTTCCCCTTCAAATCCTTATAACTATTGTTTTAATGTTAATATAAACAAGAGACTAATGACTACCACCCTACTTGTTTGTCATTCAAAGTCGTTTAATGCGTATAACTCGTTTTTGAATATCGCAACATCGTAAGAAACGACCGATTTTTGACCAACTTCCAAATGAGCTACGAGGCTCAAATTTCGCTAAAATGATCTCTAGGAACCCCTCTAAAGATTTTTTTAAATATTTTTCGGATCGCTCGCCGATTAATAGGAATTTAATACGAATCGTCTACTTTTAGAGCAGCAAGAGCAAGGCGGTAATGACCGAAACATTAGATTAACAGATTTGTTTTTAGTTATTTTAAAATTATCGATTGTTGACAAAAATTTCTAATGTTTTATTGACGAAAAATAACAAAAACTTTAAATATTTATCGATAACGAAGGTCACAATAGTACACTATAATATAAGATCATTGACTACTATGTAATTTCCAAACCAAATGTTTATTATTTAGTTAGAGGTCAGCTCGTGTCCAGTACTTATACAACAAATATTCACAGAGCTAACAAAATAATTGCCAATTATAAACTCTTCTAATTATACATATGTATGTATAATTAAACTAATATTAAGTATGCTTAGTTGTATAAAACTTAATACTTTATCAAACAAAATCCCATCAAATTTCACACCATTAAATGCTAATTGTTCGATAAAAACGTGTGACATTATTTCTGAGAATGAAATTTGGCTATTCGTCAAGCATAATTATTGTTAAACACTATTCAACCGAGTTTAAAAAATAAAAATAATTACTGACAATATCTGTTGCTAACTCTAAAAAATATTACTTTTGAGTTTAAAAATAAATGTAAGAATTTGAGATATGACAATCAAAACGAAATATTTCGAGTGTATAAAAATGTTCGCATACTGATACGCGAGTATTTTTTAAAAAATTTGCCTAGTTGATTATGAATGGATATTAATTACTTGAGTCCCAAATTTATTTATTAATTTCCTGTCTTTTGTCATAGTGTTCTTTTCTTGGAACTGATCGTTTGAAATTTCGCCGTATTGAGATCGTAACGGTTAAATTCATTCTATTATAAAATATTTTTCGAAATGTTTTAATATTTATGAAAAAAATAGATCATAGATTTAGAATAGTTGGGCGAAAGAGTCAACGGTCTCTTCTTTTTGCTATTATTGTCATTTCTTAAAGTTCTTTTAAACCTTTATTAGAATAATGTTATTCGGCTAGGGTACAATAATTTATTATAATAAATCAAGTCTGGCGGATGTGGCTAAGCAGGTGATCGATTTGTTAAATTGTGAATATCCGACGTAAAATATAGAAGAGCTTGTGACCTTTTTTAAAGAAAAAGAACAATACAACAACAAAAAAACAACAACTTTCATTCTTTGTAAATGATAGAAAAAGAGAAAATTATCTTGATAATTTTGTCCCTTTTTTGTGGGTAGAATCCTATAAAATACCTAATTAAAGAAATAATTGGTTCTAACAACAATTATTGCCCACATCCGCCCTTGAACAGAAACAAAAAAAAATATATACTACAATAACAATAACGGCGACATCTCAAATCTTAATATAATTTAAGAGGAGCAAAGGTTAAAAACAACGTGAAAACGTGCTCTTTCTTATCATCGATAAGATAATTTGAATATCTTTAATAATTCAAGATATAATTCTAGTTATTTAAAAAAAAATTAAACAATTAATTTCAATTAATGATTACCCATTTATGTAGCATACTTCCTATGCACCCAAAAAATACTACAATCGATTTCGTCACTTATATTATAGAATATTAAACACGATAATTATCATTTCCGGTTAACAAAAGATTCTACCTACCTTGAAAAGAATTCATGCACAGAAGAGAAATAATTGTACCAAAATAAATAATAATAATAATAATTATGATTACTACTATGTAAATATGATAAGTAGAGTAAAAGGCAGAAATAAAAGTATTGAAATAATTGTAAAGGTATCTTTGCATATGTTTATGAATGAAAACTAATATGTTTACGAAATCGGATATTACGCAATAAAAGTAGTGAGACAAGGGGCGAATAGGGTCAGTTTAAATAACTATTGCTACCGGTAGTTGATAATAATAATAATAATAATAATAATAATAATAATAATAATAATGATAATAATAATAATAATACTTCCATCATTCATTCATCCATTCATTTATTTATTCCTTCGTTCTATTTATAAACAGGACCGGCTTTACTATTAGATAATTTAAATGAATCACCGCCTACATTTATGCCAGAATTGTAGGGCATCAAACGACATTATATTCAATAATAATATTTTATCTACGACTTATATATAAAGTGACTATTATACGTGAGGTTTTTGCAATATAATATGCGACATTATTTCCTATTATTTTTGATTGGTTTACGAGAGGGAATAATGGTTCATTATTCCCTCTCGTAAGCCAATCAGAAAATAGTATTTTTCATTAATTTTCTCCAATGTTAAAAAAAACATGTTAACTAGAAAAATAAATCAAACGGCAGGTTTAACAGGTAGTTCTAAAGTATCCGTTTTTGCGTGATTTGGAATCATAGTTGCTGCGAAATATAAGGATGCTGTAATGGTAACGACAAAGATAAATAACGACAGATTTGTGAGAAAAATACGTAATATTTACAATGGAAAGTGACCAAGAAAACAATTTTTACTAAATAAATAATAGTTTCTCTCAATTGTAAAAAAGATGTTAACGACAAAAAATAAATAAAAAGAGACAATTTTAGCAAATAGTTCTAAAGTGTCTGTTTTTTGTGATATTTTATAATCGAAAATGATTAAGAATGTAAATATTCTTGTACACAATGTACACCACCAATACCTATACATTTAGAAATAAGTTGTAGATAAAGTATAGTATACAACTCGCTATAATGTGTGTTATTATTACCTCGAATGATTACAGCATTCGCTCACTCGCTCCTTCATTATCGGTAATAATAGCACTCATTATAGCATCGTTGTATAATATACTATTATTGTCACAAAAAGTGCTTCCCTTTTTTGAATTGAAATCTATAAAATTAGATATAATTTATGCAACTTTTTAAAAATAATTACATTACACAATAATTGTCATTTATTTGTTAATGATAGTTACCTACTACTGCGTTGTAAGCCGCGCTGCAGTTTCTTTTTTTAACATTCGATTCTTAATGAGTTTCCTCGAAGTTTTAGCGAGTTTTTGTAGTAATGATATATAGTGTTTTTCAAATTTTTGATCATGCAACTCAAATAATTTTCTAGAAATGATAGGGCTCTAATCGATGAGTCTAGGCAAATTTTTGCTTAACTCACACACGACATAGGGATGAAGGCTGGAAGTTTTCATCCCCCCAAGAATTTTTTTAAAAATACTTTTCAAAATGTCATTTTCAAGCATTATAAAACAGAAATTCAAAAATAAAAAAATTGCGTTTTTATATAAATCGGCGCCTTGCGACTCAATAAAAATTAAACGCGACCCATGGTTTGATAACCGCTGATTAAAAGTATAGTTTTAGTAATCCAAAATATTGTATGAATGAGATTATAAGGAATGAGATAAGGTAGCTTCCGATTTAAATGACAATGATAGTAACCTATTCCTATTTCTTAACATTAGATAATTCGTCTGATTGCTTTCGGATTTTGTTGTTGAAATTAGAAAGACTATAGAAAGGTTTTCTTGTACGAAATAATAGGTGAAATAGCAAAAAATTCAGATTTTCGTGAAGCTTCTCAGGAAAAAAAACTAAAACAATTGCTGTGAATTTTCTTATGTGCAACAACATTTATAAAAAGTGAAAAAATTGCTGCTTTCTTAATTAACAATATATCAATATTTTTTAGAGTTAACATTTTTCCTAATTTTTCGATGTTTCCTTTGTATTTTTTTTTAAATCCGCAAAATATTCATTAAATAAGTTGAATAACACCAAAACGCTTTTTTGCTCTTAAAATTTTAAACAATATTGGTCTCTTTTTTTAAAAAAATTAGCATTGTTTTTCAACTTTTCAAATGTTATTTAACAATTGGCGATTTTATTTACAATTTTTGATAAGCTGACGTTTCTTTAAACATTGACCATTTTTGATTTCTTTTCAATTTTGAAAAGTAAAAGCTTATCTCTGTTTCTCTTGAATGAAGTCAAATTTCTCTATTATGTAGGTGTTTATAGATGGATCAACTTAAGTTTGTTCAAGTCGGCACATCCAAACAAGGTTTTAGGAGTAGTCCGCCTAACTGATCGTGTCAACTTGATTTTTTTTTAATTTATTACCAGTGCAGTAAGAGAAAGAGCGAGCACTTTTTCTGTAGGCAAAATCTATTGCGCATCCATGGTTTTGAGCAAACTTGGTTTGATCCATCTATACACAAATCCCCACTACTGGAGCCGGTCCTGTTTTAATCATGCAGATATTTTTGAATGAAATTCCTACGCAACCAGCATCATTATTATATCGAATATAATTAATCAAAATCAAATTTCGAAACTTTTTTTATTGTCTATGTGTATCCGAAACATATTACACGAATTCTTGAATATTTAATAATGATAGCAACTTTTGGTTTGAATTAATTTTTGAAAAAATTAATTAATTAATTTCTCCTTATACACCACATAAATTGCAAATTATTTATTCTTAATACAATACAACTAATGAGAAATATTAGTAAGAGAAATTATGTAAGTAAAGCGTCAGATTTAATTAATACAGACCGGTGGTTGTGAATTGAGTTAAAAATCTTTGTTCCCACTGTTTTAGATGTTGTTGTATTTTCTATATCTAAAAGGAAATTGCAAAATTAAAACCTAAGAGGGATAATATAAAATGAGAGAAAGAAAAAAGAATAGTTGAAGACTAATAATCAAAGAGGATGTTATTCTTTTCTCTACTATACATTGGATAGAAACAGGAAATTACTCATAATTGTGAGAAAAACAGTCTCATTTTATACTATCACTATATCAGGAAAAAAAATTGTAATTTTCTGTGGATATAATTATTAACAATGAAAAGTAAAAATAATAATTTTAGATATTATTTAAATTGATATGCAGTACTTGGCATTTGAATGTTTTCGATTTAAAATTGAAAATTCTATATCGGAAGTGATCCACATTTCGACCGGAAGTCGTTTATTTATAATTTCTAAATAAGTAAAATCTACATAGTATTTGTGTCATTTCGATTCGATTTTATTGTTCTATTTATATCTTAAAAAAAATCATCAACGTCGTCGGAAATTTTTCTGTCGTTATTGAACGAAATGCAAAATTGCAATTACAATTTTAAACGGAAATCGTTTGTAATATAGCGGAAATGTATTTATTTACAAGAGGAAAGTTGAAGAGAGCTTTAGTTATACTGTACGTATCGTATTTTCTGTTTTTGATCTATTCTAAGTTGTTTTTAAAAATTCTTAATTGTCTGTAGGCAAGGATATCGAGTTGTTTTTTGTTGTTGTTGTTGTTGTTGTTGATGTTATTTGAAGATCACTAACTGAAATTAATTGCTTCTGTTGGTTGCTACAAATTTTGATCGAAGATAACCACCATCATAATAACCACTAGTTAATTATCATGATATTTTTTTTTTGTATTAGACTTATAGCATCATTTCGGATCATATAATTATTTGTCTACTTAATTATTTTATTATAAATGCATTTGAAAAAATATTAATTATAATAAGAAGTGTATGTCATTGATAAATGATGGCCGTTTTTTTTTCGGGAATAATTGATAATTTATGGTTGTCGAAAATGTGCAACACCAATCAACGAGAAAAAAAATTAAAGGTAAACAACATATAATTACAAAAAGAATGTATCTAAATTTTTAAAGTTGGATTTATTTTTGTTTTACTCCCTGGTGGTATGTTAACGATTCTCCGAATCCATTTCATTCACGGATAAATTTTATGCAAAAAAGATTCAAAACTACTATTCAGTCAATCATTTATATTTATAACTTCTGTAGAGAATCTATATTTTTTCTTTCAAATATTTGAAAGTAATTATAATTGTTTATTATTGAGCAATTTTCAGAAAATTTCCTATATAATAATTATTTTTTAATTCATTAATCAAACCATTTGGTATATATTTTCTAATTTTCTTTTTTTATATATAAGTGGGTTGTCATCTATGTAACTAGCCTACACTTTTTATTATCTAATCAACATTATTAGACGTACACCCTTTAATACGCATTGCAACAGATATGTGGGCTACATTATTAGTATTTTAGATTTATTTTTAACGATCACCTTTTAAGAGACTATAACAAAATATTTTAGATAACAACAATTTTTTTCTTGTCGAATTTTAATATAAAAATAACAAATCTAAATAATTTCACTTTTCATTTAGCCTACGTATGTAAGACTTTTAAGTGAAATGTTGAAAAGTTATATTGATATCATATGTTTGACTTTCATCTTACAAAAAAGTAAAAATAAAGTTTGATCCAAGTGTTCAATTCTTGAATCCCAAATTGGCTTGATTTAATTGAATGCGACTAACAAATTTAATAGTAATTGTTGTTGTATATACAGGGTGTTTTTTTCTAAAAATGGTCAATTCTTATGAAACTTCTACTAGCCGGCGAGCGCTTAGAAAGATATTTCAAGGATTTGTGGAGACCCTTTTGGCAAAATGAGAATCTTGTAGACCCTCTTAACAGTAATTTTTTTCGTTTTTGTCCATGGCATTCTAGAGAAAATGTGCAATATTTCCACCTGTCCCAGAATAAAATGCAAAAAAACGAAAAAAATCAATGTTGGGAGGATCCTTGAGTCATTCTAAGTTTTTTGCGTATTTTGAAAATTGCGACATCGTCAGAAACGAGCGTTTTTTGACCAACGTCCAAATGGGTTACAAGGTTTTAATTTTGCTAAAATGATCTCTAGACACCCTCCTATAAATCCTTGAAATAGTTTTCAAATCGATCGCTAACTTTGATAAGTATGATAAGAATTGACCAATTAAAAAAAAACAGGCTGTATAGTCTATCAAATTTTCTAATGCACTGACCGGAACGATAAATTTTTAAAAAGCTGATCTGTTTCTTGCCAAGGAAATTTGTAGGGATTTTTACTAAATAGGTAGACAGAAGAATTTATTGGGGGTACGCTATAGACAAATCTGTTTCTTTAAATGTTTGTTATCATTTATGGTGAAAATTGTTCTATATTTTTTTTTAAAAAAATTGTTCTTTTTCGCTCTGCTAATATTGTTATACTTTTCTAAATTTTCTACTGCATTGACTGAAGTTTCGGAAACAAAAAATAAACTAAAGAATTCACTTTCTAAAATGAAAGCTTTTACCTTTGATAATTCATTATTATCCGTTTAGTTCACTGATATTATTATTGAAAAAAAATGAGCACATAAGAAATGCATTTTTTTATGAAAGAAACTCAATTCTACTAGGCAGTAATCTTTTATTATTTATTATTTGGCGAACAATCTGGAAAATATTTCAAGGATTTATAGGGGTCCCTGGAGACCATTTTAGCAAAATTAGAACCTTGTAGCTCATTTAGAACTCTTTAAAAAAGAGCTAAACATGCAAAAAGACTAAGAATGACTTGAAGATCATCCTAATATTGACTTTTTTGTTTTACTCCATTGCATTCTAGAAAAATTGCGAAATATTTGTACCTGTTTCAGAATAAAATGGAGCAAAACGAAAAAAGTCAATGTTAAGACGATCCTTGAGTCATTCGAAGTCATTTTAAGCGTGCAGCTAATTTTTAAAAATTGCAACATCGTCATAAATGAGCATTTTTTTTGACTAAATTCCAAATAAGCTACTAGGTTCAAATTTCGCTAAAGTGATCTCTAGGGACCCTATACAAATTGTGAGACATTATTCGAATCGTTCGCCAAATATTTAATGCCATAAGAATTGTTTCTCTGGCGTGAAACACCCAATATCTTCATTTTAATTCACTTATGCATTTCGACAGATGAAGCTTCTATTATTGTTGACCTTCTCATTCCAAATACAAATTGATAAAATCAAATTTATTTTAATTATACATGCATAAATGATTTGTCAATTCTTCATCATTTATTTTACTGAAATATTAAAAAAAAGGGTTTATTAATTGCGGAAATTGATAAAATTATTAAATGCTGCTTCTTTGATTGATAAATAAATTTCATTTTTAGTACTGATTATTATAATCTTATCTGTCGCAATGAATTAAACCTTTCTAGCACTTATTTATTTACTATTTAATAACAACTGATTAATAATTGAATGAGAGCCAATAGATTCGAACAATTCTACAGTTGATCTTGCTCTAAATTAGATTACTATAAATCTAATATTTAATATAACATTTAAGGCAGGCTATACACGCTGAGTAATGTAGCCTTACACAATTGACTGTTATCCCACTACTGCGTAGTACAAGCTGCGCGGTAAAAACTATGGATTCTATTATAATAATATGCTGATTAATCTTGTTCATTATATAGAAATTTTCCTGGAGATCCTTGGATGTCCGTCCTGTATTACAATTGAAGCTTCTATAGTTCAAGTTTATACTAGCACGTTTTTATGATTTTTTTCCATTAATACAATTGATTCTATTGAATTTGCTGACACTTCCTGTCGTAAATTAATAAAATAGACATTAAATAATTTTTCACTCCTTTTTTCTCTTTCTCTGGTCGCTATAATTTTTAATTGCCTCATACAGGTTGTTTTTCTGATAATTTTCCGTCATTTAATAAATAATTTCTTGTTTTTTTTTCTGTCTTTCGTTCTGTTGTTGTTGCTGCTATTGTTGTTTATTTTCTTGGAACGTGTCCGTAATATCGCAACAAGAATTGCTATTAACAAATAGTAAAACTATTTTATGTGTATTAAAATGTTGTTTTGTTTGCCGTTTTTTTCTTTTTTCCTCTCCTCTTATATTCCTTTTTTTTTGTTTGTTTAATGTGAAATGAATAATGAAATAACCATTAATGGAAATTCAACGTGTCTAAAATCATGCACATTCACCTTGGATTACCGAGAATTGATTATGGATATTTAAAGGAACAAGGATGTTGTTGTAAATCGTGAAATATACCTCTCTTCCTCCCTTTTGAATTTTCATACTTTTTTTCCCCCTTCTCACCTTATAACTATCTACATTATCTACATAATATACAGGGTTATTCGCGTACGACGAAAAGTTCTTAAGTTAACTGCCCAATATTTGGCGAGTGATTCGAAAAATATTCCACGATTTATAGAGTAATCCCTAGAGAACATTTTAGCAAAATTAGAACCCCGTAGCTAATTTGAAAGTTGGTCAGAAAATGCTCATTTCTAACGATGTAATAGTGAATTTAGAAAACGAACTAAACACGCAAAACGACTTAGATCCTCTCAATATTGATTTTTTTCATTTTTCTCCATTTCGTTCTAGAACAGGTGGGAATGTTTCTCATTTTTTTCTAGAATGCTGTGCGGAAAAACGAGAAAATCAATGTTGGGAGGGTCTCCGAGTCATTCTTAGTTGTTCCAAATTTGCTACGAGGTTCTAATTTTGCTAAATCAATCTCCAGGTAGCCCGCTAAAGGTCCTTGTTTTTTTTTTGAATGGCTCGTTAAGTATTAGGGGCTGTTATAAGACATTTTCGTTGTACGTGAATAACCCTGTATACATTCATTTTAACTAAAACCAATAGGTTAAACTATGTATTATACATATTAGTGTGTTGTACAGTTGTCTAAAACACGTGACATGTTTTGCTAATTGCAGATTTGGTTTGCTTTTGATGTCACCAAAACTTTTGTGGTGTGATTTCAATTAATAAGAATTGGGCACGTTCTTAACTTCTTTTTTTTTTAAATATTCTTTATTCGGTATTTCTCATCGAAAACTTTTACGACTTCCTTTTAGATTTTGTGCTACCCAATGAATTGCAATCTAGTTTCTTATCCAGTATATCACATCACATTCGTGTAGTCAATGGAAACCATAAAAGTGTCCGATTTACCGGAATTTTCAGCTAGTATGTTCATATGAAACCAAAAAGAAATTTGATTTTTATACCACAATTTTTCGTTATTTTTTTGCGTGTGTGAATATTTAAAATGGGGAATCAGTTTTAATTATTCAATTAAATTTCCGTTAACTGTTTGTCGTTGTTGATTACATATTTGGCAGCGACCGAATTTTTATTTTTTATTGCCGCCGTACGTCCGTTTTTTCAATGCTAATTTCTAGCACTTATTATTATTTATTCGTTTCTATAATACGAATTTTTGGCTTGCACATAAAGTATAAGTTAAAGTTCTAACGAAATAGTTTGATGATCTCTTAAGCCGCCCATACACACAACGGTACCGGAAAATCATTTAGCAGGCATCGGATATTTATTTGCCCCCACTACGCCTATACTCCTTTAAAGCCTCCCATACACAAGGCGATAAATCGAGAATATTGAACTGTACAGTTCTGGCTTTTCGATTTATCGTTGTGTCTATGGCTAAAAACTGTACAGTTTTATCAAGAGATCCGGGTCTCTTAAGCCCCCATTAAACACGGCGATAAATCGAGACGATCGAACTGTACAGTTATGCCCTTTCGATTTATCGTTATATGTATGGCTGCAAACTGTGCAGTTTTATCGAAAGATCCGGATTCCTTAATGCGAACGAAAAATGATGAGGTTTATCTCTATGATTTGATCGTGAGATAATTCGTTGTGTGTGGCGTTACGAGGAATATCTATGAGATATAAGTGTGAAGGGGGAGGCGATCAAAAAAATCGAAAGGATTTATCATCTCGATTTATCGTTCTGTGTATGGATCCGGAAAATCGAAAGCTCAAAACTATACAATTCGATCGTCTCGATTTATCGTTGTGTATATGGGGGGCTTAAGAGCTATTTCTAACAACGCCACACACACCGATTTATCTGCCCAGCTTAAACTGTGTAGATAAATCGAATCGTTTTCCGATTATATTTGTTGGTCCGGCTTGACCGACAAAACTGCACAGTTTTCTACCATAGACTACGAAAAATCAGAAGGAAAAAATTGTACCGAATCTCCTCAATAGGGGTCTTTAAACTTCCATGGTTTATGGCTGTGTGTATATTAAAACAAATTTGACTTGGCTTACGTGACTTTAGGCCCGTAACACGGACAATATTAGAATGATAAAATAAATTTTGCTTATATTA
>JAZBGW010000519.1:4774-16844 GCA_037464815.1 Mylabris variabilis | reverse complement strand
GTCTAAGTTTCAAAGGTGACATATTTTTGTATATACGTAGCTAAAATTTCTGTTTCTTGTATAAACATTTACTCAAAAAAAAAAGAACAAACTTCAGCAACAACTCAGCCGATTCCGATACCATCAGCAACTACATCAGCAGCAATACCATTAGCAACAAATTTAAAACCACTTGATTTACAACAGACGAGATTGAATCCAATAGTAACAACAACAACACCACGTTCACAATCACCAGCTTCTGGTCGGGGTACACCAACTCAACAACAAACAAACGAACAAATTATTGATAATGATGATGTTGTAAATAATAAAGCTACAACAACAACAACAAAAAATCGCGATAATAAAATCGATATTGTGGATTTATATAAAAAGGAACGTGCCAGTTTAAAAAATCATCTATATATGGTTGTTATTGGACATGTTGATGCTGGTAAATCCACATTAATGGGCCATTTCTTATGTGACCTTGGGCAGGTATGTATATACTTATTTTTACTATGACAAGGTGAAAAGTTACACTTTTTAATAGTCTATACTGCTATCGAAAATAATCATTTATCGTACTCGGTGCGGAAAATCTATTTTTCCACACTTAAGAAATAATGTATAATACACGCACAGGAAGTGTAGTTGCAAAATGAGTAATTTTCTGTACTTGTGTTGTTCGATAAGGTAGAGCAAACTTTCAGTCTGGTATATTGTTTTGAGTACATTTTTATAAAATAAACGATTACTAGACATTTTACAAAGGATACTTTCATCTTCATTTCATCCCTTAATAGAATACCGGGTGATTCACCTAAAACGAAAAGTTCTTATGACAGCTCCCATTCTTTGGCGAGAGAATTGAAAAATATTTCAAGGATTTATAGGAGGATATCTAGAGATAATGGGCCGTATTCTATCCCTTCGATTAGCGTTAGAGACATCATTTAAATTCGCTAATAAATTTATTAACATTTTATCTATTCTTTCCTATTGATTAGGGATTTAAAGACGTGTATTAATCAAAATTTTAATGAAAGTTTTAATAGACGCCAAGTAGTGTTTAAAATATTCGCCAAATTGATAGATGTTAAATATCAAGCCAACATTGTAAAGGTGAATGTAGAAATTTATTAGGAGCAAACACGGGACTCCCTGTCTTGATTTTATTAGCGCTAAACGCTTTTCAAAATTAAAATATTTTTGGATTTTGTTTTTACAACAGAAAAAAGAGTTTTTCATTTAGAAAATATTATTTTTGTATTCAATTGATTTAAGGTTTTAAAAATTAGTCGTTTTATTTCCAATATAGTGTAACTGTTAAAACATGACTTTAATTTCTTAAATTTTCAAAAATTACAGAAGAGCTCTTCCAATATCTATACAGCCTAGATGTTCCCTTAAAGTTGTTATAACAATTATTTTATTTTTAACATAAATTAAAGACTTGTAGAAAATGTATTGCTACTCTCCATATTTAGTTGGATAGAACCTATCGACAACCTCAAATTTCGTTCAAAGCAAAAACGCATTTAGGTTAGTTACTTATTGGATGAAATTAGATTTAGAATCAATATTTAGTAGCAATATTAACATAAACTCAGAAATTTAACCCCTAACAGCTCTTAAATTTTACCCTGTCAAATTGAAATAACTCGGTACATAATTACTGAAACATGTTTTTATGTTTGGATAGATACTACATCATTTGCAAACGTGTGTATAATGAAGCTTCAGAAATTTATATAATCACATTTTTTATATTATTACTTCATATTACCAAAAGTACCATAATTTAGTTCGTGTATTTACCATTCTATACTAAAAATAATATAAAGTAGGTATACCAAAAAATAAAAAAGAGAATCAGATCCCAAATTTGTTCTCTGGAGTTGTAGCAACATGTGTAAAAACCCCAAATTACATTAAACAAATTTCAAAAACGACACTAATGACATCCGCTAGCTAATTAATTGACAAAATAGAGGAAAGAATAGGGCATCTATTAAAATTTTGTTTAAAACTTCTATTACGATTGATCGATTATTTAGTTAGTGAATGTCTAATCAATATTTTAATCAAAGGGAATGAATATGGCCCAATCTTAGCAAAATTAGAACCTCGTAGCTCATTTGGAAGTTGTTCAAAAAACGATCATTTCTGACGATGTAGCGATTTCCAAAAGCGAGTTAAACATGTAAAACGACTAAAAACGACTTAGGGATCCTCTCTACATTGATTTTTTTTCTCCATTTTATTCTGGATCAGGTGGGAATATTTCGCATTTTTTTTAAGAATACAAGGGAGAAAAACGAAAAAAATCACTGTAGTTTTATGTTTCATTCGTTCTTGAAAATTGCGAAATCGTCAGAAACGAACGTTTTTCGACCAACTTCCAAATGAGCTACAAGATTCTAATTTTGCTAAAATGGTCGCTTGCCAAATAATGGGAGTTGGCATAGCAAGTTTTTCGTTTTAGGTGATTTACCCGGTATTTCTTGCTGTAAGGTACGAATTTTTGTCATCATACTGTAAAAGAAAAAACAAGTTTTTTTTTGCCTTTTACAATCAAATGACAATTTCAACATCATAATCGAATCAAAGATTAACATCTATTTTGGACAAAGAAAAAGCTTTTATCCTGATCTAACTCAACTTTTTCTAGATCTATGAATCAACACTACATAGACCCAAATTTAAATCACCTTTTGATCTCTTGATTTTTATATAATTCTTGCCAAATATTTCAGGTAAATCAGAAAACAATGCACAAATACGAACAGGAGAGTCGTAAATTGGGCAAACAAAGTTTCTTATATGCTTGGGTATTAGATGAAACTGGCGAGGAACGTAATCGTGGCATAACAATGGATATAGGACGTTCACAGTTTGAAACAAAAACAAAATATGTAACTTTATTGGATGCACCTGGTCATAAAGATTTTATACCGAATATGATAAGTGGTGCTGGTCAAGCGGATGTTGCACTATTAGTTGTTGATGCAACACGTGGTGAATTCGAGACTGGATTTGATTATGGTGGCCAAACTAGAGAGCATGCATTATTAGTACGTTCATTAGGTGTTACACAATTAGTTTGTTGTATTAATAAATTAGATACGGTGAATTGGTCAGAAGAACGTTTTAATGAAATCGTTATGAAATTAAAACAATTCCTGAAACAAGCTGGATTTAAAGAGAATGATGTTACTTTTGTACCATGTAGTGGTTTAACTGGACAGAATCTTATTAATAAACCGACAGAGAATGGTTTGAGAGCTTGGTATAATGGGCCTTGTCTGCTGGAAGTGATTGGTAAGTTGCTGTAAGAATGTTGGCCAAATTGTCAATCCTTTTTTTCACAAAATTTTCGGGCACCGCACGTGGTCGGCAAGTTCAAAGGGATTTCAATTACCGCCTGTATCTCAATCTCATTTAATTTTGGTGGCAACAGCCACCACTAACGTGCTGTTTTTTTAAATAGAATTATTTATAAATTTCAGATAACTTTCGTATCCCAGAACGGCCTGTATCAAAACCATTCCGTCTTTCCGTTTACGATACATTCAAGGTGAGAATTTCAAATTTACCAAGTTTTAAAAATAATCAAAGTGTTTTTGTTTTTTTTTTGATAAAGGGCACCGGTTCAGGAAACTGTGTCTCTGGTAAAGTTGAAACTGGCAGTTTGACAATAGGTGAACGTGTTTTAGTTTGTCCAAATCGTGAATTATTTATTGTTAAATCGTTATTTATTGATAACAATAATAATAATCAACAATTACAACAACAAAGAGTTTATGCTGGTGACGAAGTAACCATTGTATTATCAGGTATTGATAATAATATACAGAAGAATTCAATACAAATCGGTAATTTATTATGTAATCCCCAATATCCAATACCGATAACACAACGTTTCCACGGCAGAATTGTTTTATTTAATAATAATATAAAAATACCTATAACAAAAGGTTATCAAGTCTTATTACATTATCAGACATTAGTTGAACCAGTAATTATAAGTCGTTTAATTGCACAATTAAATAAAACAACTGGTGAATTAATAAAAAAACATCCACGTTATTTAAGTAATAATACAAGTGGTATTGTTGAGATACAAACGACAAAACCTATTGCTTGTGAGTTGTATAGTGATTGTAAAGAATTAGGGCGGTTTATGTTGAGGGCTAATGGTGTTACAATTGCTGCTGGTTTAATTGTAAAAATCCTATAAGATTTTATCAAATTTTTATTGTAAAGGTATTATAAAAAATAAATATGATAATTTAAATAAAAATTGGTGTAATATAAAATATTTGATTAGTTTTCTTTACAACTTCTGTAAATAGTTTAACTAAACGATAAAAATAAGCCACTAGTGAAATTCGTTTTCAAACAAATCTCCCGCCTTTAATCCTATAATAATACCAATAAAGTTACGATATACGTCGATACGTCTCTATCAATTCCTGATAAAGATTATTCTCTCGATAGGGTATTTAACATCGTGGCACTCGAATATGTCGTTAATTATTCGTAAAAATTGAGAAAATTCAACCAAAAGCTTCTGTAGTATTTCTTACAATTCTACCCCCAACCGTTGAATCAATAATACATTCACTCAACGCCCCAACTGTCCCAAGAAAAACGATATAGAGAAGATAATTTGACTATATAATATTGTTCTCATACCAAAATCGTGGGATTTCTAATAGAGAAAAAACATAAATTTTGTTATTGAAGTCTATAATTCGTCTCAAATATTATGCCTTAATGCCTTATTTCGTCAATATACATATCATCAAAATAACTAATTCTATTACAGTTATTAATTACCATTTTAAAGCAATTTTTATAGGTTTCATTCATGAAATTGAAGCAATTTTACATATTTATTTTGATTCCGAAATTTTTGAAGTTGTGTTAATTCAACAAGCAATCAATATAACCAAAAAAACCTTTGCCTAAAATAAAAGAAAATCAATATTTTTTTTTCCAAATTACTTATAATTATTATCGATATATCTGATTATCTAATAATTAATTGAATTGAAATAAATTTTGATTGAGTTGTAATTAAAGTCTTTGACAGTATGATAGTTTGTCTTATTATAGCGTTGTTAACATTCAATGTTAATTTTGAAGAAAAATGGATAAATAAAATATAATTTTGAATGTATGCAAATTATTATCTTTTAGAAATTATATAATATATAATACGTAAATTATCCATAAAATATTGGTAATTATTATCGTTTTCGCTAATTAATAAAATTGTTATTTGATCAAGTTATCTATGGGCATCCCTTATGATGTCATTTTGAACCAATCAGAAGAAATGAGGTTATTGGGGGATAATAAGCGGGAAATTTTTTTCCTCCCTGCTTTTATTCATTTCGTGTGGAACCGCGATCAGAGATAGTTGTCTTGATTGTGTGGTGTTTTTATCAGAAAACGTGGAAAATTAAGAAAAATTGTATTTATGACATTTTTATAGTGTTTTTGAATAAAATTTTTGCGATTTAAATTATTGTTTAATAATAAAGCCGTTTATTTACTTAAAATTTCCGGTTTTCTTTTTTAAACGATAAATCGTACTTCTTTAGGTAATTTTTATCGTAATAATAATGATAGATTATATTTATATTTGGTCTTAAGGGTATGGTATCACTATACGGGCGTATATTTGATTCCATGTAATTTCCATACGAACAAATTTTTCGTTTCCTGTCAAAACGATAAGAGATAAATAAAAATGTAGAGTTAAACCTAGTTTTTGCTATTTAATGAAAAATCTAATTGACTTTTAAAGAAAAACAAGGTGTAGGGTGGATCTACACAATAATTGTCAACTAAATCCGTTTACAAAACTGATTTATCTCTTATCGTTTTGACAGGAAACGAAAAATTTGTTCTTATGGAAATTACATGGAATCAAATATACGCCGGTATAAGTGATACCATACCCTTAATTCTATTAATTAGAAACTTATCGAATAGTGCATCAAAAAAGCATGAGTAAAATGGTAGCCGACAAGTTTTATTTCTTTTTATTTCATCATCTTGTTTTATAAAATGGATCGACGTGATAGATAAATGAACCCTTAAATGTTAGTGAAACTAATCAGAATACAAAACTTTTAAGTGTGGCTTAATGATTTAAAACAAGTAAGTGCTAGTGATAACTGGGTAGTTAGTAAAACAATAGCGGATAACTTGGAACTTCTTAGTTATAGTTAACTAAACGGTAAGTTTTGAATGTCAATAGATTCCAGATTCCAGGCTTTCAATAATAGATTTATCACTTGTTATCGTTTCAACAAGTTCGATAAGTGTTAATTGATAAATAATTAGGGGGTTGAAGTAAACTAGTAATAAGGGAGTTTGAGATGAAGTTTTTTTGAGTCATTTTAATCAAATTATAAGAGCCAGTGATTTAAAGTACGGCTATTGAACAGAAAATATACATGAGTAAGTGATAATAATTAGTGAATGACAGGAGTATTGAAGAACTGAAGAATATTTAGATGTTTGGAGTGTATAGTGTATGTAAAATTAAGTCCAGTTTCACGAAAAGTTCGATGTTTAGCTTAAAGTGTAGCTTAATCAGTAAGCGTAAGTGTGGAGTACATATTATCAAGTGCACATACACAGAGCAATAAATTTTCAGCAATGAGTTTCTATAAAATACGCAACGGATGCGTAATATTAAATGGAGCTTAATCAGTGAGTGTAATAATTAGTGAAAGTTTATTGAGTTGAAGAATTGTAAAAAATTAGATGTTTTTAAGTGTAAACATCAATAGTTAAGTTTAGTGCTAAGGAATGTCTGTTGCTTAATTTAAGTGAAACATAATCCGTGAGGCTTAATATAAAAGTGAGTGCATACAGAATTAAAGAATATAAGAAATTTATTGTTTCTCAGTGTAGATATAGTTAATTAAATTTAGTTACATAGAAAGTTTGCTGCTTAAATTACAATAAAGTTGAATCAATCAGTGGAAGTGACACTTACGGGTGAATAGAGAATTGAAGAAATGATATCTCAAATAAGTGTGGCTTAATGAGTTATTATAGGTGTGTTAGTAGTAACTGGGTAGTTAGTACAACAACAGCAAACAACTTGGAGCCTTTTAGTGGTAGACAGTCGATTTAAGGGTAAGTGTTAAATATCAATAGATTCTAGACTTTCATTATGTTTATTTGTCATTTGTCACTATTGCAATCAGTTCGATAAGCGTTAATTAACAAACAATTCAGTAGCCAAATTAGACTAGAAATAGGAGAGGTTGAGCCAACGTACAAATATTAAAATTTTATTGTAGATGATGCTTATTGTGTCATTTTAATTACATTAAGAGTCAGTGAGTTAATATGAAGTGTGGCTTATATAGAAAACATAAGTGAGTAAGTGATTATAATTGGAGAGTTAAAGAATTGAAGAATAATTATACGTTTCGAGTGTAGATATGTATAATTAAGTTCATTGTTTAGCTTAAAGTGTAACTTAATCAGTAAGCGTAAAAATGTGGAGTACTTGCTATCAGGTGCACATATGCAGAACGGTAAGTTTGCATAAATAAGTTTATGTAAAATTCACAAAGATGTTTAATTTTAAGTGTAGCTTGATCAGTGAGTGTAATAATTACTAAACGATAAGTGAGTTGAAAAAATGTAAGAATTTCGACGTTTCTAAGTGTATACATGTATGAGTAGTTAAGTTTAGCAGTAAAAGTCAATCAGTGAGGCTTAAAAAAAGTTTACGTTTGTCGTGAGTGCGTGTCAAACTAAGGAATAAGTATAAGAAATTTATTGTTTCTAAGTGTAGATTTGGGTAATTAAATTTAGTTGTGTTTAGTAGTAGTAGTGTAGTTGCTTAAATTAAAGTGAAGTTTAATCAATCAGTGTAAGTGTGCAAACGACAATTAGTGGATAAATAGAGGATTGAATTAGCATCTCAAACAAGTGTAACTTAATGAGTTATTATAAGTGAGTGCTAGTCGTAAGTTTACCATGTTTGGGATGGTAACTTCAAAAATTCTGAAACACGTCAATTGAAATATTCGATAAAGTAAACAAAAATGCTTTATTTTATTTTTTTGCGCTCATATCCTGGTTTTAAAGAGAGAAAAAAACAAAAAAAATGTTTTTTTAAAATATAAAATAACGCTTGCAACCCCTTGGGTCATAAACACATCTAGTATCTTACGCCTCTTATGACAAACATTTTGCAGTTTGTTTTATCAAAAAATATTAATTAGAAGCCGAGATATAATAAAAAAATAATTTTTTGGGATAATATTTAGGGGTGTTTTTCACCCCTTCAAAGTGGATAAGAGCACATAAGAAAAAATACGTATCTCTTATTTTTTCGAGTACTACAACATATCACAGAATGGTTGAAATCGGTCGGGTTGGGGGACCTTCCTTGTAAGTGAAGGCGCGGTTAATTAAATTTAGTTGCATGGAAAGTTCACTGCTCAAATTAGAGTGAAGTTTAATTAATCAGTGTAAGTGTGGAAGTGACAATTACCGGATGAAGAAATGACATCTCAAATAAGTGTGGCTTAATTAGTTATTATGAGTGCTAGTGGTAACTGGATTAGATACTAACAACAATAGCGAACAACTTGGAGCTTTTTAGTGATAGACAGTCAACTTATGGGTAAATCTTTAATATCAATAGATTTCAGACTTTCATTAGATTTATTTGTCGTTTGTTATCATTACAATAAGTTCGATTAGTGTTAATTAACAAACAATTCAGTAGCTAAATCAGAATAGCAATAGGAGATGTTGAGTCAGCCTACAAATATTTGAATTTTGTTATCGTTGGGGTTTATTGTGTCATTTTAATCAAATTATATGAGAGTCAGTGCTTTGAAAGTTCGCTGCTTAAATTAATGTGAAGTTTAATCAATCAGTGTAAGTGTAAAAGAGACAATTACCGGATGAATATCGAATTAAACAGTTGAAGCAAACCTTGCTTAAGTGTAGATTTAATTATTTAGGTTTAGTTACAAAAAAGGTTTTCTGTTGAACATAAAGTGAAGCTTAATCAGTAAGTTTATGAGATAGCTGTTGTGAAGTATATCAATACAATGCACTAAACAACTTTGTGATCTTGAATAAATCAATCGTATTTAACACAAATCGTTAAAATTGTCCACTTAAATTAAAGTGAGGTTTAATAAAAAAGTATAAGTATAGAAGTGATCGTTAGTGAGTGAGTCGAAAATTCTGAATAATTTAATGACAAGGAAACTTTGTTAGTTTATTGCTCAAGTGAATATGATTGTGAAGTAATGGTTCTGAAACGGGACATCAGAGTCATGGGCAATGCTGTATGTGGTTCTTAGGAAGTAACATTCAAATTTTAAAACATTGAGTGACGCTTAATTAAAAAGTGTGAATATGTAAGTGATCCTTATCGAATAGAAAATTGAAGTGGCATCTGAAACAAGTGTGGCTTAATGAGTTAATATAAGTGAGTGGTAGTGGTAATTGAATAGTTAATCATAATAAGTATGATAGTGTGTTGAGCGAAATAGATTTGGGCCTGCTATTGAATCAATAAGTCAACACTTAAAAGTATAATATATAAGTATAAGAAATTGACATTGATATTGTCTATTTGACACTGAACACAGTATTGTAGGTGTATAGGAATTTTTCTTCTATCAACCAAGTTTGTTACCAGATTTACGGTTTTCAGCCTAATCGATTGTTTTTTACAACATCGAATTACGGCGGCTTTAATAAATTGAGCAGCTCCAGTGTCAACTAGAGTCGGGAAATCTCGGTCACAAATCTTGATGGTGACAAAGAGACGACGATGGGTGTTAAACTCTTGAGGTGCAATGAAACATTTTTAAAGGATATCTCTATTTTTTATTGCATTTTCGGGTGCAGCATTTTTACTTTTAGACACGTATTAAATGAGAAAAGTGATGTCAATTCTTTCTAATATCCACAATGTCGCCATATTTAATTTTTAAATTGACACAAAATAAAGACAACCGGACTTTTTAGTTGCACATTAAAGTAAAGTAAAGAAGAGAAAAAAATGTGGAAATTCAAAGTTTTATTATCAATATTATTATAATATTCATTGATATTTACAGAGATTATTTACAAATAAATAGTTAGTCTTATAATTCTCCACAAAAATTATCACATTTTATCAGGTAATTATGTACTTATATGGTAATTCATTTAATAGCTCTAACCACAATACTATCATCATTCTTATCTCGTGTCGCTTGATAAACATCACGCTCCTTATCCGGATATTTTGTTGGAAGAATTGGTGAATGTATATTAACTTTAGCATTATATCTATTAATGAAGATAAACAAATACATAAAAATATCTACCATTATTCTAAAAAAGAACAAATACCTTATACCAGCTATATCAACTTCATAAACACCATTTAAAACATAATCATTTGTTACACGTAATAATTCACCTGTTTCATGATCAAAATGTTCCACAAAACCTAAACAAACTTGCTTTTTAAATGTGTATCCGTAACCAGTTGTTGTACACATTCCAACATAATTTCCATTACGATAAATTGGTTCACCGCCCCATGGCCACAAATCGGTCTCGTGATCATGATCATTCAATATTAATTGGATGTACATACGTTTTACACCATGGTCACGTTGTTTTAATAACGCATCACGTCCAATAAAATCGACTTTTTTCTATTTTGTTTTAAAAAAGAGGATACAAATGTATCAATATACAGAGTGTACAACGGTATTTCACCTAGCAGTTGGCTATGACTTTCGTTATGTAGCGTCGTAGCTTTATAAGATCACTTGAAAGATCGATCAACAAATGTTCAGTGGAACGAAGTATGAACAAAGCTAAGACACTACGTAACCAAAGGCATGGTCAACTGCAAGGTGGAACATTGTTGTACACCATACACATATTGAAAATTTAGAATGCTTAATTGTAATTTATTTATCATTCAAAATGACTTATGAGGGAACGCTATATTATACCCCACCACATAGCGGTGGGGGTACTGACTAAAGACAAAGTGGCATACCGAGACGATCTGTTAGCTGATCGTTTTATACGAATCCGTGTTACATACATACTTACATCGAATTTAACACGCCACACCCGTCCACACTCCAACGGTGTTGTCCGTGTATCCAAATCCTGTCCCCAAAAAGCATAAAATTTCTCGACACGTAATGCCCGTGTAGCATAATAACCAGCATGTCGTATCCCATATTTCTCGCCAGCTTGTATTAAACTTGAATAAACATGTAGTGCAAATTCATTTGGTATATATAAAACATAACCTAATTCACCAGTATGTGTAAGATTCATTGTACGTATACCATTAGCTAAACCAACATCTAACATTTTGAATGTAAAAAATGGAAAATTCTTTGGACTTAAATCAGTATCTGTTAATTCTGATAATAATGTTCGTGTAAATGGTCCCATTATACATAAAGCAGTAAACATACTGGTAACATCTGAAATTGCAACGGTCGGTGGTAGATGTTTTTGCAACCAAACTTTACAACGTGTCTGTTGGATTGTTGGTGCTATCATCATATAACTTAAGTTGAAATATAGGATAACAAATAAGATTAATTAAATTGACTTAAATAATAAAGGATGATAAAAGATAAACTTACTGATTTTCAGATAATCTAGCTAATGAACAATCATTTTCATAGCCACCATATTTATTTTGCATACCAGTATGGATAATCGACCCAATTGGCACATCAACATCATTTGAGCAGACAAACTGGAGGGCGTCCACAACTTCATTACCTTTAGACTAGAAAAATAAAAGAAGAGAAAACAGTGTACTATATCTATTCACGTTAAGGGTGATGTCAATTCAATACAAACAGAACAAGTTTTCGTCATGTTTTACTTATTTTACGTTAGAAATCTGGTTTTCTTGCTTGAAAATGTAATAGACCACTTAGAATAATGACTTACGTATGATTTCGTTCACCTTATTGTGCACCTGTCAATGTGGTCGAATACAATACTCGTTTCTTTAGGACAAAAGTCATACTATTTATGGATA
>JAZBGW010000518.1:14284-24306 GCA_037464815.1 Mylabris variabilis | reverse complement strand
ATTGGACGTTTTACGTTGTATCTGAAGGAGTTTTCCATTTTGGAAAATTTTTACTACATTCCAAAGTGCAGAGGAAAGTGTCGGAGCATGTTAAATACTTTTAAATCACGCAGTTTCTACAATTTTAAAGATAAAAATCGTGTAGCAGCTTTTTTAAAAGCTTATTCATTTGCAGAGGGCAGATGGTTCCCGAAAAATCCAATTTTGGAAAAACAAAAAGTTATTGAAAAATAAATAAATAAAGAAAATTTTTCAAGTTATTCGATTATCCAAAATTGGCTCCGATTTTTTCCGCTGTACTTTTCAATTTAGTGAAAATTTTTCAAAACGGAGAGCTCCTTCAGATGCTGTGAGACTCCCAATTTAATGCTAGTTACAGCGTTTGAATATCTCAGAGAACCAGCGAAAAATCAATGATTAAGAAAAAAAAATGGTCACTTCTTTGGATATTGAGTAGAGGTTCCCCTAATGGCTATGCTTTAATGCGTAAGTGGTTTAAATCGGAACAATTTTAATTAGGAAAGACATTCGGCAACGCTGCAACAAGATTAAACAAAATGGTCGCGAAATAAATTAGTGTAAATTTCCAACATATTTAACAACAATAATAATTGAACAATAAATAACATCAAGTACAAAAATCAATAATTTAATTAAGATGTATTGTGATAATTAACAAATCTATTGAAATCATTATTAGGTAAAATAAACAATTTAGGTTAAGTAACTTGAAAAAAAGATCGATCGATTTCTATAAAAAGAACGATCAAAGATGAATAAATTTGCTGATTATTTTGTAATTTGTGGATTAGATTTAAATTCAGGTTTAGAACCTGATAAATATGCAGGTAGATATGGTAAATTAAATTAAAATACATATCTAATATGTATTAATACGTAGTACGTTATACATATAGTGAAATAATTGAATTTTTCAGAAGATAATTTACATGTTTCACCACTTGAACGTTCTTATAAGTGTAAAGTCTTAGCTCATTATCCAGAGAATGTTTCACACAATCCCTTCGATGCTTCAGCTGTGTGCATGGTATTTAATCTATAATAATTTATCAATTACGTAATATTTGATTTCTCTTTTTAAATTCTAGTTATGTTTACCACAAGGCTTGAAATTTCGCACACAAAAACATTCAGTAACACAAGCTCCAGTTTTTCATTCGTTTCTAATCACACGTGAAGATGGTAAACGTTGTTATGGTTTCAGTTTAATATTCTATGAAGAAGTTCGCAATCGTGATATTTGTAACGCTATGCAAACTCTACAAGTATACATTTTTTGTTTAATTATTGTTTTTAGATTAAAAGAAGTTTTCATTTTAGGCAATGTACGTAACAGAATTATCGAGTGGTTTAAAGACACGACCAGTACAACAAATTCAAAATCAAGGTCCACAATCCAGATCACTACCGAGACATTTCAAATTAAATCCACATAATCCAAACGGGGCTGCCCTCACCTATTACGATATCTCTAAAGATAAATTATTCGTATCGAAGAGTATTTGTATAATATGTCAAGCAGCTTATGTACATGCTGCTAAAATATTCCTTGAAAATCTCTATAGATGTGTACCGAAACGGGCGAATACATCAACAGGTCTCTCATTAGAAAGCTACGTATTTAATTTAATCTATGAAGTTGAATTACCACTACCTGGTAGAAGTCTTTTAATATATTTACCACCGTCTGATCCACAATTACCGTTAAATACTGCCGTTTTACAATGCCCATCGCCGCCATTTGAATTACCACATCTAGATTACCCGTTAAGATTAATGTTTTTGTGGTTAGGCGTTGATATTGTTGTACAGATTTTTACATGTCTACTATTAGAAAATCAAGTATTATTACGTAGTACAGGTACAATTTTATTTCTCGTTTTATTTCTTTAATTTTAATGAGATTTTTATTTTTTTAGATTGTCAACGATTAATGGTAGTCGCTGAAGGCTTAACATCATTATTATTTCCATTTACATGGCCGCATGTTTATGTACCAATATTACCGGCATCATTACATCATTTCTTAGATGCACCAGTACCATTTTTAATGGGTTTATATGCTTCGAGTGAAAATATTAAAGTAGCATCTGAAGCTAGTTTATGTTATGTTGATATAGATAAATGTAAAGTTCAAAGACCTGAAGAGACTGCTGTTTTTCCACATTTAGAAGCATTTACAGCCGAACTATGGGCCACATTGGATAAATATGGTGTGCATGTACCCAATTCGGAAAATCTTAGGAATACTCAGGTAAATCAGGCGATTTGTTTGCAAATAAATATAGTTTGTTCTTAACATACTTTCAATGCCACAATTGATGTCGAAATTTATCTAAAATGCTTACAAAGTATTGAGACTTTTTATCGTTAAAAACAATGTTTCTATTAAGTAGACTATTGTTTAGTTCCAATTTAAGAGCCTCTCTAAATTTGATGATTATTTCATAGGGCAAAAAGTACGTATGTCCTAACTTGATTGGCTTTCTTTTAGGAGCTAAGGAGTTGCACTTTACCAGGCCGGCCACAGAATCGCCGTAAATTATCAATACATGATACATTAGATAGTGATCGTCCACCATCACCGCCTGGTTCAGCACGTTCTGAAGCATTACAACGTATTGCTGATATTGTACGTCGTACTGGTGTAACATTAGATCAAAATGATACACAACAACAACCAATTGATTCCTATATAGAAGATCTTCGTTTTAATAATTCAATACGTGAAATATTTTTAAATAGATTTGTACATATATTTCAATCATATGAGAATTTCGTTATATTCCCAAATAATCAAGATAAAGAAGACTGGTTTAATAATCGTGATTCAATGCAAAATTTCGATAAAGCATCATTTTTATCAGATCAACCTGAACAACATCGGCATTTTCTTTCGCGTTTTTTAGAATCTCAAATGTTTGCAACATTAATCGATAATAAAATTTTATCAATATGGGGCGAACAAAATAATAATTTATTAATATTTGATAATCGAATTAAATTATTAAAACAACGTTATGGTGGTGAAAATCTAATTCGATCTTTATCATATGAACCGTGTACAACAGCACATGATACACAAAAGTTATTAGAACGACGATTAACAAATCCAGATTTTGAATCACCATTACCACGTGAAATATTACAAACAAAACCGAATTTTTGTCGATACTTCCCGTTATTAGATAAGGAAGTTTTAAATAAAACACCTGTTGTTAATAAAGGTAGTATTCCCCGAGCAAGTGCATTTCATAAAAGTTTAGCATTTTCTAAAATCACTAATTTACAAATCGATAAAACAAACAAAACAAGCACAAATCAAGATATGTCACCGGCATTGATAGCACAAGCGAATTGGACATTTGTTGAGAAATTATTAAAAGATTGTAAAGCGAAAACGAAACGAATGCTATTAGCGAAATTAGGTGCTGAGGGTGTAACATTATCCAGTAATAATGCAACAGATACATTTGGTGCTGTTGAAGAGACAACATTAGTTGCATCGTTATGTGAATTTTTAGAAAGAGTCTGGTCGCATGGTTTACAAAGGAAACGTGGTAAATCCGCATTATGGTCACATCTATTAGCCTATCAAGAGATCCATCAACATCATAATAAAATTGATAATAATAAATATTTAACACCGAATGATATGCCACGATTATCAACACAAATTGAACAATGGACTGGACGTGATAATAAAAATTATAAAAACGAACTTCCACCACTACCCGATTCTCTACTCTTTGATATAGCGTAATTTCTTATTATCTTATCTTTTTATAGAAATTTAATGCAATTATTATAGGAATATTCAAGCGATGACTGATGTTAAAACAGGGATTGGCATGGCAAAAGCATGGGTTCGTTTAGCTTTAGAAAAGAAACAATTATCGAAACATCTACGAACTTTATTATCAGATCAGAGTTTATTAAGAGGACAATATAAAAGATCAGCATTTTTACGATGTGAAGAAGAAAGAGAACAATTTCTCTACCATTTACTCTCATTAAATGCAGTTGATTATTTTTGCTTCACCAGTACCTATCCTACGACTGGTATTATATAATTTTTCTATTAATCTTAAATTATTTAATTTTTCGGATATTCTAGTGATACCTTACCATATTGTGATAGTACCGAATAAAAAAGGGGCAACAACTTCAGCAAACGCTTGGGTAGTTCTATCAGGTACCTTATCAGAAACAAGACGTATTCCAGTGCCAAAATCTACATTGATTTTTGAATATAAACACAAGAATCTTGGTGTTTTAACAACATTAAGAATTGGACATGATAATAGCGGTTTATATGCAAAATGGATGATTGATTATGTACTAGTCCGTAATGATATAACCGGACATACATATACGTAATTATCGTTGTGTATAATTTAAAATTATTTTATCCAACACCGTTGTGTTACGACACTATAATTCAATCGATTTTAGATCAATAAAGTACCTCATAACTCACTAGTGAGTTATGAATATAATGAATATAACTTGCTATTATTATTAGGAATCAATAATTTTATTGGAACAATTATTTAATATTAAGTTTAACATTAATTAAGAACATACTTGTCGCGATAGTTATAAAAGTACGCCAAAATCCCTTTCTCATTAATTTCTTTTACACCACTCGTCTCCATCCATGTGTTAAACTGCCGTAATTCTTTTTCGTGTTTATTTTTCGATTTTTCCGGTATTAAATTTGTAGAAGTTAGTTTAACTGCTTCTTTAATGGCTTTTGAAAATTGTGAGCACAATGAAAAAACGCAAAATAATTAAGAGAAAAAACAGCTGAATTATTTATAAAAACAACAACAATCTCCATAGCAACCAAAAATCAAGCCGACCTGATCCTAATTTTTTGACTGTCATTTCATTTTAAACTACACAGAAACATCGGAATTAATTAATTAATTAATTAAAATAATGAAAATGGTTTTATACGGTGTTGGATAAAATATTGTATACAACTCGAGTGTTATGGGCAATAGTTCACTCGAGAACTTTTTCTCTCGTGAATTATTTGCCCCATAACACATTTATAAATTAATAGATTTCCATGTGGTCGTTGGTTGGGTCGTGGTGTTGATGATGGTTCAACTGAACGTTTATTAGTTGGTAATTTAATACCGAAACAAAATGAAAATGATGATATTAATCAAACTGGTAGTTTGGGACGTACAACGCCACGTTGTCGTTCACCAGGTCCACCGCGTAACGAATTGAAACCATCACAAATACAACATATGTTAGGTGATTGTGTTAATAATATTGTTAAATGGCATTATAGAAGAAATTCTGAACGTAATACAACATTAGCGGCATTATTATGTGGTGAAAATGGTCTTGTACATTGTTTAGAAAATGTATTTCTATTAGGTTTTAAATCGGCTCGATTATTTGTTGGTAAACATTATCTATGGGATTATTTTGTTCGTGTTAAAGAACAATTTGAAATTGAATTGATTGAAGAGAGTACTGGTAATCGTAGTGCAAATAATTTAGAACGGAATCATCAAGAAACTGTAGCCGTTTGGCGTTGTTATTGTCATTTAATTGATGAAATTATGTGTACAAGTAAGGCTTTAGGTAAAGATGGTAAATTTCAATTATTCATCTGTCTCAGTGTTAGGTATTATCTATCTTATTATTCTTTAAAAGATTCTATAATTATTTTATTATAGAGAACATCTATTGCACAGAATGTTGGTACCGATGGCAGCTTGTAAAGTTACACTCGAAATGTATGAGGAAAGTTCATTTTTAAGAAGTCGCAATTTATTGACATTCCTAAGACAAATTCTATTACCATTGGATGAATTAGATGTTGTTTTGGAAAATTCTGTTACACATGGTATTTCCTCACCTTCAACTCATTAATAGTTCTAGTCTTTAATTTTTCCTATTAAACTCATAAATATTCATTGCGTCTCTCATGTAAATATATTTCTTTGTAAATTCCTGTATATATGACAATGCTTCTTATCAGGACATTACCCAAATAAGGGCCTAGATAAATATTGAACGTTACTAATTCTTGCCAAAGTTACCAAATCTTTTTGTCCTTACGTATGACAAGGCATATCAATTTTTATTTAGCAAATTGTTAGGTATATAGCAAAATTTTGTTGTCTCTCTATTTAATTTAAAATATTTTTTTTAAATGTGATAACTGGAATAAATATTAGTTTATGATTGTGATATATGAACAATTTGTTTTCAAAAAAATAAAAAAGCAGGTTCTATATTTTCTTAGATCAAGTTTTTAAATACCTATATAAATGGTAATAATCAACCGATATGCCAAAGTAGATGAAAACCAAATTGAATAAATCTGTAGACTTATTATTGGACAAATATGATTGTATAAAATAGGTAGAATTCGAAAGAAATATATACATATATGATTATAGAAACAGCTGTTTTTCCAGAAATGCAGTAAAACCTGTCTTACACCTGATATCCTTTTTTTCTTTGAACCTACTACATACGATCGAGAATGAGGAATAGAGTAAATTAAATTTTAAGAATAGAAGACCAGACTATTATTACATGGAGATCGCAAGCTATTAAATTATGCTACATCATGGTTAAATGTAGCCAACATGGGCAACTGCTAGGTGAAATCGCGCTGTACCCCTTTTATATGATAATCTTATTGTAATTAAGAGAATTAAAGACCACTACTCCGCCAAATTTAATTTAATTTGGAATTTTACACAAGAAACGCTAAAATAAAAATCTATTCGCCGAAATATATGCGAATTTTTGGATTTTCTATTTGGCCTATTGGCAACAAATTCAAGTATTCATTTAAGATAGGTTCCACTGTATTTTGAATCGGGTTACAATAGTTATCCATATTAGAAAAAAGATGGCGCTGTTTCTATTGTTGAGGGAAAATATTAAAATGGCGACTTGAAGTTTGGTGGCTAAAATGATATGTCTTAATAATTAAAAACGAATAATTAATTATGTCTAATTTATGTTGAATATAGTATTTATATTGTAATTGTTCGTGTGCAAGTGCATTAAACGTAAATGTCTATTGATTTATAATTTTAACGAACAAAAATTTAAACTTTTTTTTGTATGTTTTTGTTATTATTAAAAAAGACATGAAGCCATATTTACGAAATGTGTAATACTACTATTGATAAACTGATATTTTCTCAATGAGAAGTAAGTGTTTGTTAATTGGAAAATATTAATTTAATTGTAAATAATTGCGATTATTTATAAAATTTCATAGATTTTCTATTTGTGCAAAGTCCTACTAAAAAGTGTGTTGTGTTGTAACAAAATCTTCAGAGTCAGAGGTCATAAATTTTCGTGTTTCTCTATAAATTTGCTGTTCATCGTTAGTATTTTGAAAGTAAATAGATAACAGTTTTAGAGTACTTGATTTCTTTTTTTTGATGTAAACTATATCAATCAAAATATGAATATTTTGATTATATAAATTAATTTGTAATTATTGTTATGTGATGATGAGTACAGTCAAGGTTAACAATGGATTAACTCGCTTCCATTGGGATTTTTGGCGCAATTTTACGTAATTTTAAACCGTTGTCTAAAGAATATTCTAAAAGAATTGAAGAATTCATGGAAAATATGAAGTAACACCTGGAATCAACACAAAATAATATCGCAATCAACTTGAAATTCCGCTCGTTATTTTCCTATCATTCAATACGAATTTTGCAATAATTGTTTCCAGATATTAAATTGTTTATTTTATTGTTTTTATAATATTTCTATTTACTATTATTCATTATTTGTTTAATTGTATTTCATTATTGTTTTTGTAGATGGGATGGCTAAACAACTGATCTTAGTTCTGCTTAAACATGGATCCAGTGGGCCCATGGTCGGCGTACGCGTCGTATAATCGTCTAGCTGCTGGTGTTCAAGCAGCCACTTCCAGTTCGAATGAATTACACCATCATCCACATCATTTACCAACAACATCAGGTGTTACATCAACAACAACTGCTCAATTATTACCTGGTGGTTTCCTATCACCAACACCAGTACCATATGAGACAGTATTTAGTCCATTATTTCATCATGCTGCTAGTGCTAAACCAACAGCCGCACACTATGTTACACAACATCGTGCACAGGCATTGGTACAAGCTCAGGCGGCTGCTGCTGCTGCTAAACAATCTAGTGATGGTGGTGATTATCATCAATCACAGACAACATTTTTTGAACAGAATTCAGGTGGTGCAGCTGCTGTTGCTGCTGCGGCAGCATGGCAACAAAATAGTCCATTCGGTATATTACCACATGAGAGTGTTGTTGGAGCTGCTGCTGCAGCTGCTGCATCAACAACAACACCAACTACTACAACAAAAACAACAGCATATGAAAATTTTAATGCTCATTTCGCCGCTGCTCAAAGCTTAAATCATTTAAATTCACAATTGGAAGCAGTAAAGAATGCTGCAAATCGAGCTCAAAGTCCACAAGTATCTAGTGCTGCAACATCAAAATCATCAACACAAACAAATTCAAATTCATTTTTCCAAGGATCTGCATCATTTTCCAACTCTGATAATAATAATTCAGCTACAAACAAGTCTTTCACATCTAATTCTTCCAATATACAACAATCATGTATTGTTTCAACACCATCGAATACTCCATCTTCAAAAGATTATCGAATTCCACAAGCACCAACCCGTGGCTTTTTAGCATCGCCTAATAATGCACAAAGAACAATGGAAAAGAATTATCAAACAAAACAAGCAGCTCCTACTCAAATACAAACAAAAGCACAAACGAAAATTTATCCGGAATTAACGAATCAAACAGAAAGGCAAAGGAACAATGAAGAAACTCAAAGTCAATCATCACCAATCAGTTTTTCAATAATGGATGCACCCGGTCGCCTAAATTATTCTGGTAGTAATTCATCTGGTAAAAGGCCACCACAATTTCAACATGCTAATTATCGACATTTTACACAACAAAATTCACAATCTGAACAAGATTTTCAACGGCCTAAAAGTGGTTCAGATTATAATACTTCAAATGGACCTGATTGTAGTGTTGTTATACCACGACGACCGAGTCCTTTACAAGCCCATTCACAGGCATCACCATTAGGACATGCACCAAGTCCAGCATATCCAATGTATAATAGTCCAATGAATTCGATTTCATCGCCACAACAGAGTTCTAGTAACCAAGTTACACCACCATCACCATTGGATGTTACTGTACCTCGACCGAATTCTCAATCGAATAATGTTGCTTATCCATCAGTGATCACTAGAGCTCTAAATAGCGATAAAAGTTTTTCTGAGCGTTATGAACGATCACAACAACAAAACAATCAAAATTGTTGGGATGATCGACAAAATGCTGCCAATAGAAAATACCAAAATCAAACAAATCAATCTACTTATAATTCAGCAAACAGTATTGAAATAACTAGGAATGAACAGGGTCAACAAAGAGCATCTGGATTAACGATAAGTGAACGCCAACAAGCTTATTTCGATACGAACTCAAACCACCAAGTAGCATTACAAGATCTGTCAAGTTGTAGGGGTGATCCAATGAGTATTGTAAAAAATTTACAACAACAGAGTTGTCAGGTACCACAAGTTGAAGTTAAACAAGAAGTCAAAGTTCCAGCGAAACGTAGAAAAAGTACTGAAAAAGCACCAGTACCAGTGAATGATGTACAGGGTAGGATTCCACCACCAGCTCATACATCTGGTTCAAATCAACAACAAAACGGTGCCTATTTCGATTTTGATCGTTGGAATTTACCACCACCTTCATCGAAAATCTTCTCAACGCAAACAATACATCAACAACATCAAAGTTTGATGGTACCACACCCGCATGGCCATCATCCACCTCCACCATTACCGTATTTTGCACCGTTTCATCTGCCACCACATCCAGCTGAATTTCCTTCTTCTGTTGATTTGCCATCGATATCATCGTATGCGGACCAAAATACG
>JAZBGW010000518.1:0-14223 GCA_037464815.1 Mylabris variabilis | reverse complement strand
GAAAGTTGTTGTTCCAAATATTGAAGAGGAATTGAATTTCTTAGCACAAACCACACCGACGACAACAATTTCAAGACCGGGAACAAATAATGTAAATAAACCGTCAACATCGACAAAACCGAATGATAAACAAGCAGGGGGTGGTGCCGGATTTATGAGTAGTTATTTGAAATTTTTACAAGGTGAAAGAGATAATTCACCACCGCCTGGTACTCGAACAAGTCGTAAACAGACGACATGGGGTAAAACTAAACAAACTGATGAAAAAATATCAGAAACGAACGGTATGATCGTACAATCACAACAACAACAACATCAACCACAACCACAACAACAGCAATTAACAGCTGCACCACCACTACCGCCGCCACCAATACCACCAGTAATAACACGTCTATCATCTCAAGGTGATCCACAAGATGATCCACGTTATTTCCCATTACCAAAAGAACGTAAACGGAATAGTTTTGATGATTCAGATGATGGTATTAGTTCTGATGATGATTTTTTTAATAATACAAAATTGCCATTTCAATCGAAAATAAATCAAAATAAAGAGAAAACGAATCGTCGTAGAAAAACAAATCCAAATGATCGTACAATAAAACGTACGAAACGTTCAAAACCAGATCGATATACAGATGGTAAAGATGATAATAGTATTGAAAATATACCAAGACGTGAATTGAGCAAACGTGCAGCAAAAGAGAAGTCGAATTTACAGAATTTAGTTAAAAATGATGATGATATTGAAGAGCCTCTAGAATATCAAGATTCTGATTCAGATCCAGCTTGGACACCGCAAGCTAAAGAAGATGACGATGATAGTCTAGGAAAGAAATCAAAGAAAAGTAAATATTTTGATTTAATTAATTTTTTTCTAATAATTTTTGGTTTATTTTGTTAGATTCATCAAAGAAGAAAAGGAATCTTATCACGGCTGCTGCCCAAGGTGCCGGTATACAAGAAATTGACGGTTATATTAGTGATCAGAGTATAAAGAAAGGTATGATTGTAATTTAAAGTCTACAACTTAATTATTTTATTATAATTTTTAGCCAATAAGAATAAACAAAATAGTCCACCTACTTTAGAAGACAATATAGCAGCTTCAATACCGAACAGTACAACACTCACTGCTACTGATGATGGTCCATTTAAGGTATTGTATTGATTCATAAATTTACTAATAATTAATTATATTATTTCAAAAATTAGCCAGGTGAATTTCTTGTAATTAAATCACAAGTTCACGTCGAATGGCCGGTATTGTGGCGAGTTGATGGTAGAATGTTATTACAGAAATTTGAACCATTTGAACAGAATGGTGTTACTTTATACAAAAATATTTCAATGGTAAATTAAGATTTAATTTTTTTTGTTTTGTAAATTAATTAATTGTTTTGTTTTAAATAGTATACATCATGGACACCTGAAAATAAAGATCAATACATGTCCGTACCAGTTAGACTTAAATCTCACAATCAATCAGAAATAATTGTTGAATTTTTACGTAATGAAATCGTGATAATTGATAATGAATATAAAGAGAAATGTATGAAAGAGAATGAGATCTATCAAGATAATTTTGAAGTTTATATACAAACGTTAATATCTCAAGCATTAGATAGTAATTTTTTAACGGAAATCTTTCAAGAAAAAGGTAATTCTTTTCTTTTTTTGTTCATCATACAGGGGAAACTAAAATGTGGTTTACTTGATTCTTGATTTACTTTTTATTGATTGATGGCTCCTATGAAAATATAGTTGAAAAGATGTTATTGTGGGTCATTGATAAGGAAATTGTAGATTCCATCACGTGATTTAATCTGTATGAGAAAGAATTGAGTGAAGCATATGTCGGACATCTTTATTGGAGATATAGGCTTTTTCACGGCAGTAAATTCGCTATAATTCTTTCATTTATTACTAAAGTCAAATAATTTTTATAAGAACTTGAAGGGAAACACCTAGGCTATCCATTAGAAGTGAAAGTGACCTAGAATTTTTGAAAATAGGGGAAATGGGCGTCAACTTTCGGAAATTACGCAATATTGAATGAAAAATTGATACTTTTAAAAATTTACTGTTAACCAATTACAAAAATAATTTTGTCAATTCGTTAGAAAATCGGTTTTTGTTATTCAATTCTTTCTATTTTTCTGTCTTGTTCACTTCATTTTCAACTTGTGTTATTGAAAAGTAAAACTAGTCCTTCAAACTTTATGACATCTTTCCCTGCTTTTTAAATTTATGATTCCCAGAGAAAGGAATCCCCTTAGAATAGCTTAGATTCTCATAATTTGCAATATTCACATTCTTTTTTCTTGCGAAATATAATTAACTTTTCAAAAAAAATGTGTTAGTTAACTATGACTTTAAAAATAGCGATTTTTCATTCAATATTTCGTAATTTCTCAAAACTCTAGAAGGGCGTTTTTACCTCTAGTGGGTAGCCTAGAAGTTTTCCTTGAAGTTCTTGTGAAAATTATTTGATTTTATTAATAAATGAAGAAATTATAGCAAATTTACCTGCCATGCACCATATTTACGTGAAAAAGATTGTATATAAAAAATATTTGTTTTAGATGAGTATTTCTTATCGAACGTTAAGACAATTGATGATATTACTGAAAATAAAAAACGAAAATTAATGTCACTATTAAGATGGCCACCATCAGTCCAAGCAGCTGTATGTACATGGCCGTGTTTCAATGTAATACGTGAAGTAAATGAAACTGGTATGCAAATGAAGAATTGTACAGCTTGTGGACAACATGAAATCTCTGTACGTGTTCTAATGTATGGACAACCGTATAATTCAACAACATTAGAAGGTTGTCAACCAGATCCAAAAGCAATGAATGAGAAAGTAAATGTTTCTATTAAATTTCCTAATCGATTATTTTATTGATATATATATTTTTTTTAACTTAGAATTTCTTAATGTGCCGGACGTGTGCTAACCGTGTTGAACTTTCCAATAGAGTGACACATCAAAAATATTTAATGTACATTGAATGTGCTAAACGTGTAAGTGAGAAACGGTCTACAGATCCTAGTAAAGATACAACTTGTATATTAAATGAACTATTAGCTGACGAAAACTGGTTAAATCAGGTAATTTATTATTTATTAAATTAATAAAGTTATAATGAATGAAATTGTTTTGGTTTCAGTTGTTTTACGAGGTGCGAACCCATTGGGCTGAAATTGACTGCATTGAATACAGTTTAAGATTAAAAAATAATTCAGTGTTTATGCCGCACTGATATATTTTTCTTTTTTATATATAAATTTATATAAAAGAAATGTAATTTTTACTCTTATTTTGTGAAAAAAATGTGGTTTCATGGACTTTTTTAAATATCAAAATTATTGTATATATTGGATGAGAGTTTATATATAAAAGTGTATTAACTATTAATTATGTAATTAATATAGTTTAGATATAGTTTTCTTCATTATTATTATTACTTTTTCTAATTAGTACGGTTGTTCACCATGTCACGCTGTACATCAGTTGTATTTCTTGTTTGTGCTCGCCATTTTATTTTAATATGTAAAAAGAAATGAAAAAAAAACGTGATATTGTTTGTTTTTAACTCGCATTGGTTATTTCAACAGAGCACGTCAATAAACTATTACCATTTGTATCAGTGGCTTTATCTTTTTAAGTAAATTTCAAACTGCACACCCAAAAATTTCTGGATGTCTTGTAGATAAGTTCTACTGTATTTTATTTATATTTTAAAATTCCCGCTTGGTGTATGTGCAGCATCGAGTTCCGGCCTGGCCAGCCAATCGAATAACAGTAATGGCGATTTCCGTTCCATTAATCAGTCTATATGAATGGAGGTATTCTATCCGTTTTGATTGTCAGGTTAAAAAAGAAACATTTATCAATAATTTCTAAACGAATATTTCATTTATAAAATTAATTTCATTGTATTATTTGAAGCTCTTGCTTAAATCAGTGGGGGTTGTTATTATTTAGTGTTTATTAAATTTAGTTTTAATAGAAGAAAAAAAATATAGAAAAGAAAATGCCATCAGCGGCTAACGTCAAAATTGATAAGCAAGTTTCACCTGAAAATGCCCTAACTGAATCTACTTCAAGTAATAATAGCAATAGTAATGCTACTACTAATAATAGTAGTAATTCGGCACCTTTGAAGCAAGTTATTACATTAGTTGAACATAAAATTAGGAATTTGGAGAAACGAAAGGTGAGTAATAATTAGGGATCGGTAGCGGCATGTCAACACCTCCCCTTTGTGTTGCTCATACATACAGTTAAACGCATCTTTCTTGTAAATTAATGAAAAAACTAGGTTACCAGTTGATGTGCTGTCTAATTATCGGATGCTTAAATTTACTAAACAAACATTTACATTATTGTATGTCTAAATTGGTACAAATGTTTTAGAAATTGAGGACGTTAACATCCTTGAAATTCCGTTATTTCGAATTGATGCATAAATTCGAAATTAAAATAAATGTCATCACTGTTTTTGTAACGTTTTAGGCTAAATTGGAAACGTATCGTGACTTACAAAATGCTGGAAAAGAATTGAATGCAGATCAAAAGAATGCTGTAGCTAAATACAATGAAGTCTTACAAACATTAGAATTTGCTCGAGATATTTATAAACAGTTCGTAGGTATATCTGTATTACATGAGAAAGAAGCTAAGAAACAAGCTAAGAAGGAGGCCGCATTAAAAAATCAGTCTGAATTGGCTCGTTTAAGGGAAATTCTTTTAGTACAAGATGCATTAAATCAAATGGGTAATGAGACGGTACGTGAAGATTTCTTACATGGACGTAATGGTGCAGCTCAATTAACTGAAGCCGATCTAAAGTAACTACTTATGCATTGTTAAAATTATTTCTATAATTGTTTTTTTATAGATTGTTGGATGATTTATATCCAGCAGTTACACCGAAACATGAAGCAGGAAATCCAACAGCTTTCACCAATGAAGTTCAAGCAGCTGCTGAACATTTACTTGCTGTTGTTGATGGTAAACCGAAAGAAGTATTCGGCGGCACTTATAGTCAAATAAAAGAGATTCTAGGCAAAATTCACGAAAGTGGTTATTTTGATCAAGTTCCAGTAAATGTTTAATAATTTGACTTTAAAATTTTATTAATCAAAACATTTTTATTATAGCAAGCACTTGAAGTCTACGAAGAAGAATTGGAAGCTGAAATATCAGAAACACCTCAAGTAGAACCACCATTAAATCATCCAACAATTCCAATATCACAAGATTCATCTCAAGCAATACCACCAATAGAGAATCTTACAATTGAGCCAATACCAATTCAGATGATTAAACAAAATCAATTGGAAACAGCGCCAGTGGTTGAGCAACAGCAGGCGTTTTTTCAACAGCCACCGCAGCCACAACCACCTCAATCACAACAACCAACACCACAACCACCAAGACCTATAACTGAAATGCTTGGTGGTACTGGAAGTTTCTTCTTTTTACAAGATTCAGAAATTGATACACCACCAGAACAGATACCGTCTCAGACATTTACTAATCAAAATTATGTTAATACAGGAGCTGTACCTCCTGTTGTTCCACCATCACAAATAACGACATTGCCATTATTCCAAAATATTCCAACGAATTTACCACCGCCACCACCACCATCACAACAACAACAACCACCAACTCAACCGCAACCGACGGTGGTACCACCACCACCAGTAGCAATAACACCACCACAAATACCTCCAATTAATCCGAATGCGAATATTGGAAAGAATGGATTGGATGAACTACAACCACAACAGCAATCGTTACAAAGAAAACTACAAACCGATGAGGTGACGCACAAACCGCAAGGATCTACTGGTGGCAATCGACATGTACCAAATAATCAATCCTATTATCAGAATAATAATGGTTATAATAATAATAGGCCTAGACAAAACAGGAATCCACCTAGGTCTACTAATAGACATAACTGAATATTGAGATTAAAATGCCGGTTATTCTAGTTTGGATTTGATGAAGATTATTGTCATTCGTTAAATATTTAATTATTATTTTTTGTCTGATCTAAATTTATTGTATAAAAATAACAAGTCAATTGTATTTTCGAATAGTCCACAATGGGGAGGTTTTTTCGAAGAAAAATTCATTTTTTTCCTGGTTCTCATAGTGAGATAACCTCAAATAGAATTAAGTATATTGAATTCCAATTAAATTATGATTTATGTATATAATTTTGTTTGTGTAATTTAAACGAAACGAAAATAACGAGACGGTTAACGTTTGTTTGTTAATTCAGCAAAAAATAAGCGTTGATGTAACTTGCAGAATTTTTCTGGAAAATTGCATTTTCAGTTTCTTTACCTTTTCAGTATATTTTGGTTAGAATTTTTAAAATGTAAATTATTTAGTATTGGCTTATGAAAAGGATTATTTTTAACTCTATTTTAATTTCAATTAATAAATGCCGATATTATTCATCATTATGGATTTTTTTACATTAAATCCAAGTATTCCTTCATTCCATAAGTCTAATCAAATATTTGTACAATTATTAATTGCATTATCTTATCTATAAAAAAATTTCTAGTATAGTGTTTACAAAAAAAGTTATTGCAATAATGATGATATAATATTAACCTAAATTTCGTGTAAAATGGCACAAAATTCACACGGATTCACTTGTTATTTTTGCCACAAAACCATAATTAATGAAACTGAAATGGTAATTTTTCATTTCTAATATTTATAGATTATTTTTTTAATGAGAAATTTCAGGGACATGTCTCAGTTTGTGGTAGTGTTCTAATACCGTGTCCGAACAAGTGCGGTTCGTATATACCTAGAATTGATCTACCAAAACACAGGAGAGAGTGCGTTAATCAAATTAACAAATCTGTAACAAGATTGACTACGACCACCGATTATGTTGAAAGTTTTGATGGTACCGCACCAAGTACTCTGTCTTTAGGTAGGTAATTGTTTGATTTAAGTGTATTATTGTCTAGTGTAGAGTTTCAATTCGCCCACACAATCAACTAAAATATTTTTTCAGAGGGAAACAAATCGGCAGTTTCTTTGTAAAGTGTTAATTGATGAAGTAATGATATGTTCCACATCTTATTATAAATTGGTTGTCGATCGGTGCGGGGGCGGGCAATTATTCCCATACTGGAGAACGGCTTAAGATACGATGATGGGATAAATCGCATCTGATTCCAAATTTCAAATTACATGAGGGGACGAGAAAATTTTTATTGAAAAATTGTCGTGTTTTTAGAAAATAACATGGAAACATGGCGGTTTTTTAAAAAAAATCTTTTACCTTCATGTAATTTGAAATTTGGAATCGAATACAGTTTATCCCATGATTGTATCTTAAACTGTTCTCGAGTTATCCGACCCCGCCCCGACATGTGAATAACTGTTCGCCCCCGCAACACTTGGCCACCAAATTTAAAAAACATGTAAAAGACATCATTTGTTAACACTCCTGGAAAGAAACTGCATTCTTTTTTTCCCCTGGAAAAATATTTTAGTTGATTGTGTGCGCGAATTGAAACTACACTACACAATACCCTTAATTCAATCGTAATACACATGCATTGTTTTATTTATAGATCGTAGATTAGACTCGTCTACAAGAAATTTAAGGGAGTCATTCAATCGATTACAAGATGAATTGATGAAAATTAATGTAAAGTTGCATAATATCGAACAAAATCGTGCAGATGATCACGGTGCGGCTGCAATGTCTCAGGTGCAACATTACAGAATGATGCAAATGCAACACAAACAGGAATTAGAACGAATCAAATATCAACAACAATCGATATACGAATGGAAGAAAACAATCGATTTACAATTGGAAAATTTAAAAAAATCCCTCGAATTATTGGAGAATTCAAAGCATGAACGTGATACACATCTAATGTCATTTCAACGGAAATTAATGGAAATCAATCAAATCCACTTAGATATTGATAAAATTCATGATATTATCCGAAAACATCACAATATCAATACACAAACAGCTTTAGAATTCACAAATAAATTAGATGAATTTAAAGATTTCTACCAGCAAGAGAACGCAACAATCGCAGCATTATGGAATGAGCATAAGACAGTTCTTGAAAAAATCCAAAACGATATCACTGAAATTAACGGAGTACTTAATGAACAGAAAGCCAAACACACAAGTATTGTATTTGATTTAAAGACAACAACGCAAATTGCATTAGAAACATCCGAAAAATTGGAAATCCAAGAGCGACAATTCGGTGAAATCAAACGTAATTTGGAGCAAATGAAACTCGATTTGGAGATTTTAGAAGATTTAGTTTCAAATGATGATAATAAGGGCGTAGCAATAAGAAATCCCGGACATATTATATGGAAAATAAGTGATTTTCATAAGAAAATGTCTGCAGCAAAAGAATTAGAAACAGTAGTCAAGAGTCCGATTTTTTACACTCAAGAGTTTGGATATAAAATTCGAGTATGTTTCATTGATGTTTTGAAATGATTTTTTTATTTATTTTTTCTATTTTGCGTCTACAATAGCGTTGTTAAGTTAACAAAAGGAATGCTCTAATACCTGTTAACGCACTCCTTTCGGGTATTTTAATAGCTAGTATAATTTATTTTCTTAAGGTTGGCAGTTTGTGTCTTTCATATTCATTGTGGTGTGTGTGCTAAACAAACGTCAGCATCAAAGATATTAATATTTACTAGATTGCTAATGTGCCATGTTCCGTATTGGAATAGGTAGTAACAAGTTTTAGATGACCTCGATGGTTTATCCTACTCTTTTCAACTAACTACTTATCATAGTCTATCCTTTAATTTAGCTGTTTTGGCGCGCGTCTAATGTAAGAAAAGAATTGGATATTTTGGTCCATGGTGGCTACAAATTTTTACTCACATTAGTACTCTATTTAATACAATCAACATTGACAATATAGCCTCAAATTATTTTGTTTTTATTTCTCTATTCTCGTTAAATGAACGATTATTATAAATGTTAAGAAATACACGAGTCGTATTGCTAGAATTTATTGTAATCCCAGGTACGTTACTTGTTGATACAAAATTTTGATTTAATTTATTTATTATTGCCACTCACATTTGTGGTGGTGTCTCAAATGTAAATCTTTCGATGAAGTTCAGAAGAAAAAACAATTGAACAATTTTAAAATGTCGCGCTAGCTAATGCCAACTGTCGCGAAATTCCCCAAAATTTCAAGGGCTGATTTTTTTATTAAAAGATGGTGCAAAATAGAAAAAATAGTATAAAAAACTCGTTTCAGAAGTCAATTTCTGCACGAGACCAAGTTTAAAAAACGAGCACGCTAGCGCAAGTTTTTTAATGGTTGAGTCAACTTCTGAAACTCGTTCTTTAATATACTATTTAATTAGATTTTAGTTCATTTAAACGGTTTAAAAAAATGGAAAGATCGCTATTGTTTGATATCGATACATGTTCTGAAAGGTGAATATGATGATTTGCTTAAATGGCCTTGTCATATTGAAGGAACTGTAATTCTGCGCGACTTGGACGATTTAGATGATGTTTGTAAAATTTATTTCTTTTTCATAAATGTTTTATTTTTATTTTATATTGATTGATTATAGCCGAAGAATTTCTCAAAATATATTTCGGCTAAACGACAAGCCGGCGATGAAGATAATGGTGAGCCACAGGAATCATCATCGAGTTATATTTTTATACCACATGCAATATTGATGAAATCGAAATATTTGAAAAATGATGGAATCTATCTTGAAATTCGAATCAAATCAAATCAGAAGAGCACAGAAACATCACTATAATGATAATTTTAGATGAAATTTTATTTATTTGAAGAGAAGTTATTAGAAATAAATTACTTTTGGGTAAGTTTTCTTTTTATTCTAAAATCTCCACAACGATAAATCAGAGAGAAAAATCGGTATAGTTATTTACTTGTGATTTTCTGTAAAAAACCGGATGAACAACAAGGGGACAAGCAGTGGCGTAACATAAATCGCAGCCCCCTTGCTATAAAATATAAAGGCTCCTCTTTTTATTAACATATTCCTTAATAATGTGACTTACCTAGAAGTTGAAGGTATGTGATTCATTAAGCGAGAAAGCCTAGTCATTACTGAGATTTAAACCTTGTTAATCCACCTTTGACACCACCAACCCAAACTGGTTGGGTTGCGGGGGTGTACTTTAGACCATTGAGGACAAAAACAGATACTCCAAAATCTTATATTACCGGGTTATTCAGCTACGGCGAAAAGTTCTTGTGACGGCTCCCATTATTTGGCGATTCATAAAACATTTCAAGGACTTATTTTATAGGAGGGTCTCTGGAGATCATTTTATCAAAGTTAAAACTTTGTAACTCATTTATAAGTTGGTTAAAAAAGCTCGTTTTCGACAAGGTCGCCATTTTCAAAAATGAGCTAAGCACACAGTCTAAGAGCGACTCGTAGTCTCAATAGTGATTTTTTTGTTTTTCTCTATTACATTCTAGAAAAAAAGTTCCAGAAAAATGGGGGAAATACAAAAAAATCAATGTTGGGAGGATCCTCGAGTCATTCTGAGTCGTTTTCCGTATTTAGCTCGTTTTGGTAATTGCGACATCGCAATTTACAAATGAGCTGCGAGGTTCTAACTTTGCTAAAATGATCTACAGGGACCTCTCTATCAATCCTTGAAACATTTTTCGAATCGCCAAATAATGGGAGTTGTCATAAGTCATAAGAATGTCTGTTGAGAAGATCTACTGCGCATTCGTGTTTTTGGACAAACTTAATTTGATCCATCTATACCGGTTATTTCTATTATGCTTCCAAACCAAATAACAGTTTATATAAAAGATAATCATGAAGTAATTTTCAATAAAAAATAATATTATTTATTACAAAAAATGTAATCATAACAAATAGTAATAATTATGGTTGTTGTTCCTTCACCGGTTGTCCTAAATATTGAAATTCAAAATAAGAAAATATTCACCATAAAAGAAATTATGATACTTACTATTAGAACTTAATAGAAAATTATCTATTTTAAGTATTGGTAATTCAAATGATAAAGTCCAAATAAATGCAAGAATCATCGTTACAATAAAATGGCCACACCAGGCATAAAACTTTAAAAGCAAAATATTTATAAATTAACATTAATAATAGTTTATACGACATTACCATTGTATAATCAGAAAAATAAATGGAAGTCCTTATTGTTCCCGAAAAATACATTATAACATTTCCATGAAGAATATACATGCAATACGATAAACGTGCACCAATTTGGAAAATAGGTCTTGACAATATCCAATTAATAAAACCTAAAAACAAACAACATTAATAATGGGATTTTAAATGGAAAATTTAAAGAGAATTCACCTCCATAACCTAAGTGACATGAATATACTATAAATGTTAAACAACAGCACCAAAGTGGCTTATATAAACCGCTAAATAAGGCAGTTTTTGTGTCATCAGGATGTATAATTACATCATTATCATAAATGACTATGGTCAACATAACCATTAACGCAATAATCCAAAGAATTATGTTTTGTAGCTAAAATTTATAAATTCCATCTTTAATTATTAGATTTTGAAGCATTGAAAATGATTATAGTAATCGAACAGAGCATATACTGTGACGAGCATATGAAAGTGATCAATTTTCGTGGCGCTGTGTAAAACAGGCTTTTGAGGGCGGTCGTTACAATGTGACAGAATTTTCACAGTCAGGATTTGGAAAGAAAGATATTCAATTAGAAGAAGCCGGAGTGGGGTTATTGGTGGCATTTTTCTGTTAAACGGGTGGACGTTGTAAATTTATTATGGTGGAAACTCGTTCTAACCCTGTTAAGGGAAATAGTCTGATTCACACGAACCGAAAAACGTGATATTCCTGAAGACTTGGTCCCTTTTATATGCTCATTACTGTACGTAACTCGAAACAATATACATATAGTTAATTCACAACTATAAGAGAGTAATAAATCAATTGAATTTCGTAAGTAACCAAAACTCTACAATTCTGTCAATCAAAACAGGCAATCGACCCTTTCAGGGTTGTTTATGGTCAATAATATGCTCGTGCTAAAATAACATAAATTTTTAAATTAGCACGTCTTAATGTTGCCATTCCAGGTGGTTTTTGTTGGCAAAATTGTATTACTCTCTTAAAGTTGAGAGCCGACTATACATAACTACTAAAGTAGAAGACCCTTTTATTCGGGGCTGTTTATGGCCAGTAATTGGTGTTAAGCGGCCAGTCCCGTAATTAAGATGTTGGTGCTAAAATAAACATAAATTTTTAAAGCAGCACGTCTTAATGTTGTCATTTCAGGTGGTCTTTTATTACTCTCTTAAAGTTGTGAGTCGACTATACATAACTACTAAAATCGCAAAGATTGAATTGAGATATACCTTAGTGAACGGGTAACGTTTGTCTTTATTTATTAATAAAATGAAACCTGCTTGCATTCCCATAACGAAATCTACCAACTTCGAATGTGTACTGTAAGTACTGTTAAAAAAAGTCAACTATTACTAATTATAAATTCATTAAATTGTAATATAAAATACTTCTCCTTTCCAACATCTTCAAGATTGAGAATAATTGGAAGAACTATGAGAAATATTATCAGTACTCCAAAACTTATAAACACCTGTTTTAAGTGTTTTTGATAGAATAGTGCAACCGGTATTAGAACTAATGGTGCTAAGATAAACATTTGCATATCAGCTGATAAATACCAAGTGTGAAACAAGCACTAAAATTTACAAAATGATTAATCAACAATAACAATCAAATATTAATAGTAATTTACTATATTATCGTAATTAACGTAATTTTGGATATAAAGAAAAAATGACCACCAATATTGACGACACGAACCAGCCAAATAATCTGTAATTAATGGATATATCGGTCCTGTACCTAATTTATCCAAAATAGTTATCGTTGTAAAGTATGCCATAGCCAATGCTGGTGTTAATCTAATTAATCATAATTAAATTAATTAATTTGTAAAGAAAATTAAATTGTTTACCGTAAATAACGATGTAGTATCATTGATGGTATTCCACGTATTTGTGTTAAACAATCCGTTTCACGATTCTTCCTGATATGACCGGAAATTAATAAAAGTCCGGTAATGAAGAAGAATGTATCCACAGCTATGGGTCCTGCTTGTGCATATTGGCTGTACCATTTATTACCCCACTAGAAAATAAAAAAGGCTCTATAATCAAATCATGGAAGCGACCGGTTGATTATTGAGTTCAAACTCTACAGCCGGTCCTTCTTGAAAACTCATCAAAATTTACATTAGTAGAGTCGGCTTTATTTAAAGATAGTGCATTTGTATAAACTCCGCTAGCATGGAATACAATTACCCACATCATACTGATAAAACGTAAACCATTCAAACAAGTCATTTGTCCAGTATTGGTTCTACTAATATGCAATAAATTCCTGCCATTTGTTAGATATGAAAAGGCCAAAAATAAAGGGTGTTTACTTTCTGAAAATTTCAAATATTTCAACCTCAATTTTTAAAAATCATTAAAAACTATCTGTACCTCTTTCTGTGTAATATAAAAAAAGATCGTAGCTTGTGGAAGCGATGATTAAAACAAGAATTATCGCTAAAACTGTACTGTAAAACGAAAAAAATTGAAGCAGTGATACAATTAATGAATGACTTACATAAAAGCTATTTCACCAGCACTGTAATCTTTAGATGTTTCAGTAGTGTAACAATCTATCATGTCCAAGTACGAAACGATAAGATTGTCTAAATTATTTATAATGTAAGAAGCACCAAGTTCATTGACTGTACATTGATCAGGTACACAAATAGACAACATTGTCATTAGGGTTCCTGCACCAACATTTTTTACATATTTACGGTCTCTTATTAATGAATTATTCAAATTAATAATTTGTTGTTGATTATATTGTTTGAATTTCTGGTCAGTTGGTAATAATGGATTTATAACAATCATACTACCGGGGCAATGTTTACCCAAAATTCTTCCATTAATATCTTCATATTCGACACTTATACATTCATCAAAATTACCGAAATCCATATTACTACTGTAAGACATTCCACTAATTGGATATTTGGATGAAGCATCGTATACTGTCGATTAATAGTTATTTAATAAATTAGTTTGTTAATGAAGGC